>CABFVX010000711.1:73130-101866 GCA_902151425.1 Timema shepardi | reverse complement strand
GGGTTCAATCCTCGGTCCCGGCACAGATTTATCTGATTACCAAACCCTTCCTTCACCTCTGACAAGACATCTTGTGAATGTGGGGAATGCCAGGCCTCCACCGTGGTTCGGATTCCACGTTAAACTGTAGGTCCTCCATTTCATCTCACAATCACCCTACCATTACACATTAGCGTAAGTGCGTATAACTCGAACGGGTAGTAAGACGCGGTGCTAATAACAATAACATATGTTTCTGTATTGGGACTAGAGCCAAAATTATCTTACTAATCGAGCAAAAAAAAAACTTGGCATCTAAGGTTTTCATAAGGTTCCCCCCGAGGGGTTTTGTACTTATATCTAACCTTAAAAATTAAGGGTAGCTTACTTAAGGATGAAAAATTAGGGTAGAGATATTTTATCAAAATCAACTTCTATCGATTTTGATTAAAATTCATAAACAAGCACTGTTTAACAATATAAACCGAATTGCGCCTTTCATTTCCCCATTAGAATGACTTTTAGGGTACTTTACATATGTGGTAAATTTACGATTTCGATCATATCTCAGAAACTATTCGAGATATGAAACAACTTATCGTTGCAAAGTACTATTAAAAATAAACAACTTTCATTTGAAATAATATTTTATTGAAGCAATATTTACCGAGTTATAAGTAAATATTTAATTTTAACTAGAGCTTCGGAAATGGGGGATTCAAAATGTTCGAAGCACATAGTGTGTTTCTGTAACTGTGTATATTATTTCGTTTCACGTTATGAATATAATTTAAATAAAGGAGGGAGAAGATATATATGGTGCACCAAACCATTTTATTATTATTATTGTTATTATTATTCGACCTGACTGTTGCTAGAACCCGGGACCCACCACGCGGACGCTCCACCGACTGAGCAATATAGCAGGGACGAGCTGTCCCTCCCTACGTAGTGAAAGTGTCCCGCAAAACATTTATATCTTATGTTCCCAATTTATTTTTAACTCGAGTGTACTGTGAAAGACGAATGACTCTGCCTTTAATGACTTCTCACGGTTTTGCGTCATTCGTTTGACACAGTTAATTAAGCAGGTAAACGCCGAAAACAATGGAGGGAAGGCATTTACATTGTAGACAATGCTTTTAGACTCGAGGACTTAATTCTACAGACGTTGTCGATAAACGTTAGTGTTCTTGTAGAGATGTTTCTTCCTGCTTATTTCATGTCCAGTGTCGTTCAACGATTCCTTCTTATTAGGACACTTTTTATTGGTAAAAAATTATTATTATTAACACCGCGTCTTACTAACCGTTCGGGTTGTACGCACCTACACTAATGTAATGTGTAATGTTAGGGTGATTGTGAGATGAAATGGAGGACCTACAGTTTAACGTGGGATCCGGACCACGGTGGAGGCCTGGCATTCCCCACATTAACAAGATGTCTTGTCAGAGGTTGAAGGAAGGGTTTGGTAATCAGATAAATCTGTGCCGGGACCGAGGATTGAACCCCGGACCTCCAGCACAGAAGTCTGACACCTTACTCCTTAGACCGCCAGGTCACCCACAGAGGTTTAGTTCTCTGCACATACTGATCTCAACAGTTGTTGAATATCTTCTGTCAAAGGTGTTCTGGAATGTTGTGACATTTTCTCTTAATTTAAAAAGTTGTCACCAAATGCCGCTATGCTAATGACAGATATTCAAGAAATATTTAGATTAGCATGTGCAGAAAACTAAACCTCTGTGTTTGTATAGAAGAAATATTTGATTATTTTTTATACAAAAAATATTTATGTTATAAAAGCTGCAAAATTAATGCACTAAAGGGGCGCTTACTAGCACCCCTATCTGTTGACTAACGCGCTAAATTTGTGTTAGCTAGACTGCCGAGGACGGCGAGATCGAGGTTCGAATCTCGGTCCGGTGAACTGGGAGTAGTTTTCCTAAATGGTTTTCCACTCTCCTTCCAAACAAATGAGGATTCACTTACTCTAAATTCAACCTTCCCAATTCCTAACCCATTAGCGTAATTAGTAATTAAGCGTATAGCCCGAACGGGTAGTAAGACGCGGCTGCTAAGAAAATTAAATAATAACAAAACTATTCCTAGACACAAGATTCCTCAGCGCTAGTTCTCAAAACGATTTTTGCCGCGGACTGTACGCGTCACGTGATGACATTCTAACCTGACAGGTATGATGGCGACCTAGCGGCTGTGAGAGCTCCTCTCCTATTGGTCGGTCCCGATGACATTCTTTGGGTCGGGGCGAGGCTCCACGGGCAGGTAAAAATACAAAAGACCGATCACGTAAAAGAAGACACAAGAAAGGTAAAAAAAAATAAGATGAAAGAAACGTTGGATAGACGGATGATGATATGAAAGGGAATAGAGAGAGATAGAACACAGTTCATGGACAGGTAGTGGCCAACTGTTGTATTTTACGGTCGACATTTTGAATTGTTTGCGCACGCGCACTAGAAACCAATTGAATTTCAATGTTACCGTGTGACAGATAAATTGTACAGCCAAGCGCACAGACTTTATCGCTGCTTTACCTACATAATTATACTCGTAAAGTTATAGTTCGTCATGTTAGGTGGAACGAAATACCTTGTTGTGGATACATAATGTATAAAGGGCATCATATTACGACAAAATATTATATGTTGTTACAGAAACAATGAACATAACAGTCCATTTCCCAGACCTTAATTTTTTTAATATGTATTTACTTATAGCTCGGAAACTATTAGTTGTATTATATATATATATATATATATGAATGTTATGACTATGTTATGATGAGCTATTTCGTATATTAAAGAGTTGCGGAGATATTGGCAAAGTTAGGGATTTCTGACTATGTAAATTACCTTCAAAGTCATTTTCATGGGCAAATAAAATCAGCCATTTTGTTTGTAATGTTAAACAATGCCTATATAAGAGTTTTACTCGAAATCGTTAGAGATGATTTCGAGAAAATCTCTTTTTTTTTCTACTTTCACCCTTAAGTAAACTACCGTTAATTTTATAGTTAATATCTAAATTTAAAAAAAAAAATATCCTCTGGGGAATCTTAAATACCCTGTTTACCGAGGTAAGACTTATCTCGCGAGAAAGTAAATAAAAAATGAATTAATTAAACTTTAAATAGAGCAAAGTAACCCTAAATTTTATTAATTTTTTTTATAAAACTAATTTTATACACACACACACACTCCAACTGATTTGAGGGGAATCTTTCGCCAACATCCTACTAATGACCTTGAGGTTTATTTATTCAAATTAAAACCAAATTAGAAACCTAAAGAAAACTCAAAGGGTTTACATATTATTGTCAGGGACAGTACTTGCAGTACAGTCAATTTTAGAATTAACTAAATAGTAGGATTGTCCGCACTCAATAGTGTGGAGAAATCATGAATCAGGATAACAGGATTCGATTCCCGACCGAATGTATTATTTATCACGTCTTATCACCCGTGCGGTATACCTGCACAATAAAACTAGAGGGGTGAGTATAAGTAAGGGAGAATTTAGACAAAGTGTACCCGCAAATGCGTGGAGTCGGAGCAGGAAGTACATTCAAGAAAAATCACCTTAATAATTCTGTACGAGATTAGAGCTCCCGAAGTATTTTGGTGGCATTAGTTGGTAGGTAAAATAATAGTATATACAGTAGCCCCATGGCTTCTTTGGTGCTAAGTGACAGCTCACAACTGATAGATAATGGCTTTGAAATGTTACCAGACCAAACTATGTATCCCTACGCCGAACCATATGATCTACAAAAACATGTGTTTAGCAGCTGTCACTTCTGACAGTCAAAATCTCGGTATATACCTAAATGTTGATTGTCAGAAGTCAGCTGTGAGCTGTCAGTGAGCACCAAAGAAGCTACGGGGCTACTGTAGATATGATTGTCTCATTTTGTTACGGTAAGTGAAGACAGAAGATGATTTTTATCATGACTGTACTTATTAAGACTGTACACACATGAACATTAAACAACTCTCACCTGTCCTATAAAGTAATTAGTCCTCTTCTGGGCGGCGAATGCGTGTAATTCATCAAGCTGATTTTTAAAAAGTTTACAAAATATTTGGTGTTTCTGTACATAAGGTTCCTTACATCTTTTGTGTGTGTATGTTGAGCTTTTTTTTGTGTTGTGATGTTGTCTGTCTGTTGTCTCCCTCAACATGTATCCCTCCAAGCATAGCGAGCTTGGAGGAGGGTCCCCGAAGAATACTGTATAAAAAAAAAAGAGGCTTCATGGAACAAGGACGAGGGGAACTGCCATGTAGTACTTGACAGAGATTTCTTCTTGGAATAAGGAAGCGAGGAACTGTCACTTATTGCTTGTTATATATATATTCCATGGAACAAGGAAGAAAGAGGTATTCCCTTATTGAATTTCAAATAATGCATGGAACAAGAAAGAGGAGAATCATCGCTTACTGTTTATCAAAGGCTCCATGGAATAAGGAATAGGAGCAATTGTAACAATTTGCTTGACGGAGGTTTCATGGAATAAAGGAGTTGTAAATAATTGCTTTTCGGAGTTTTCATTTAAATAGAATATGTGAGATGCAAAAAAAAAAACTTACTGAATTCTTAGCCCAATTACTATTATTTACATTTTACGATTGTTTGATAAATATAATAGTGTGAAAGCTGTGTCTACCCACGTGTGCATGTATAAATAGTGTAATTTGATTCAATGAACACATTTCGAATCAAATTCGTATCCATACAAGCTATCTGGAGGTGTCGAAAATTTTCAGAAATCCATGTGCTATTTTGACCAAACTAGTGGAGATATTATATTATTTTAGTCAGCATCGTTTGATAGTTAACTGTTCAACTATTTAATAATCTTGTCCCCCAAGGAAGTAAAAACTTTTCCTAAGCAGGCCTGCGCAAAGCTTAGAAATTTAGAATCTTAATGTTAGGCTTGACATTTCAAACAGAACCCAGATTCAGACTTGAAAGAAATGAAATCTAAATTCAAATCTGAAAGTCGAACTTTTGAATAATATAACTTTTTTTAGAAAGTGTGCATACATCTATTGATTGACTTGACTCTAGAAACGTTCGAATTTCGTAATATTTATTATTTATTCACTATTTAAACACGGTGTTTTGACCTTATTAATTTTGATAGGAAATTATTCAAAAATATTTATGATTTAGACTACTATACGATTTGGATTTGATTTGAGATATTTTTACTATAAAATATTTGAATTGGATTTGATTTAGAAAAAAAAAGATTCGGATTTGATTTGATTTAGTAATCAAAGATTCGAATTCGATTTTATTTACTAAGCAAAGTTTCGGATTTGATTTGATTTACTAATCAAAGATTCTAATTCGATTTGATTTACTAAGCAAAGTTTCGAATTCGATTTAATTTACTAAGCAAAGATTCAAATTCGATTTGATTTACTAAGCAAAGTTTCGGATTTGATTTGATTTACTAAGTAGAGATTCGAATTCAATTTGATTTACTAAGCAAAGTTTCGGATTTGATTTGATTTACTAATCAAAGATTCCAATTCGATTTAATTTACTAATCAAAGATTCGAATTCGATTTAATATACTAATCAAAGATTCCAATTCGATTTGATTTACTAATCAAAGATTCCAATTCTATTTAATTTACTAATCAAAGATTCCAATTCGATTTAATTTACTAATCAAAGATTCGAATTCGATTTAATATACTAAGCAAAGTTTCAGATTTGAATTGATTTACTAATCAAAGTTTCGAATTCTATTTAATTTACTAATCAAAGATTCGAATTCGATTTGATTTACTAAGCAAAGTTTCGGATTTGATTTGATTTACTAAGCAAAGATTCGAATTCGATTTGATAAAGGAAGCAAAAATTTGGATTCAATTTAGCTTACTAAAGCAAAAATTCGAAAGATGTGAAACAGGAAATGGTAAGAAGATGAACGAGGTGATAAGGGACTTGTTCAAGTCTTTACACCTTGGTATCTATGAATAGGAAAAATATTGCCCTTCACCCCGCGACACTCTTCAGGGCTTCCTTTCTATTTTACCACCAACTGGCGACTCAATACAAATATTTGTTTAGTACTTAGAATGAAAAGTACCAAGCTTAAAGTAAGTATTTTCAAAGTTTTTTATGACAAGAATTTTTTTTTTGTCAAAATAAATTAAATATTTCTCCAATACAAACATAGATTTTAATTTTCTACACGTGACAAACTTTTTAACAGTTATTGAATGTATGCCATGCGTAATGAGTGATAAGTTAACATATTTGTGTGAAATTTGGTGTCACACGTTTCTAAATACCAGAGGTGTTAGAAAACAAATGAACGACCACTTTCTCCCACGAATCTAGGCCTCGCCGTGTTTAAATAGCCGCGATGTTTGGCGATAAATCTGTTTTCTGAATAAACTAGTTCGCTTGACTTTCTTAGTTTTCTGGGCTCTGTGCTATGGATGCCCTTCGAATATCAATTTGATCTCAAAATGGACGAGACAGGTACACTCCGTTAAAACTGAGAGGGAGCAGTCTCATATTGACATATTGCATCTTATCTTATGATGAATATCAACACACATGTTGCAAATAATTGTAAATGGTATGTACGTATGAATTTAGATTAATTAAAAAAATCACACCTGAAAGCGGGGATTGAACCAAGGGTCTCCTTAGGATTAATATGCCAATGCTTTACCACTTAACTATTCAGGATTCCGGGTCATTATTCAATCGTAGTTTATGGCAGAATCTGTGATGGACGTGTGTAAATCGTCAGCTACATATGAACCATCAATTAATATCACGATAATTGGCGTACTAAGCTAAAGGTCCCGGGTTCGAATTCTGTACCCAGGTAATTTAAATAAATTGAATTGTGGCCTATATTGTAAACTACGCCATAGTGAAATAATGTGAGGTAAGCATGCTACCCGCAAGGTAGACGAAAGATACACCCCGTTCCTTGGTGGATTACACTTGGGCGCCATCTTATAAGCTAGGCAAACCAGTGTTGTTCAACCCGCGGCCCAAAACCTGTTTTCCTCTTGCCCACCAAGCTCTAGAGAATTATAATTAAATAATAAAATAAAACTGTAACCTTGATCTGGATTTTCGAAAAATAAATCTTCGTTGTACAAAAATCCGATTCGACCATCTCACTTACATTATTATTATAATTATAGTATAACTTTTAGAATTACAAGTCCATGAGATAACTAAAAAAACACTCGAAATATCAAAAAATTCGGACTAACCGTTTTTATGAGTATCCACGCAGCTGATACACAATAAATCAATGAACTCAAAATATGCTACATATAAACACAAACACAATATATACATATACATGGGAAAGCAAGAAATATTTAAACGTAAAATATAAAATTTTAGAAATATTAATATAAGAAAATAGCACACTGAAATAAATCAGTCAGGGCGTTCTTTGTCCATACAGCAGTGATGAAGCCCGAGCCAACACAACCCCTATTCTAGGCAACCCGCTCGCCGCCGGAGAAGAATTTCCCGCTTTCTCTTTTACTATGCGTCAGTAACTTTTATATGACATTCTTGGCATGTGAGGGGATTTAGTAAATATTGTGAAGTTAGGTTTGAAATGAGCACACACTCGAAAAATCAACGACGGATAGGCTTCAAACTATCCAAATACCACCTTCTAAAATTCGAATTAATTATTGTTTACTGTTGATTTAATTAGGAATTTGATGGTGAATCATGGTGATTCTAACCATCCCATTTTTTGAACCAACCAATGTCGATATCCTTATCCGGTATTATTATTAATAATAATGGATATCCATATCCGGTACTATTATTATTATTAATAATAATAATAATATGTGTTCTATCTTACGACAGGTCCATTTCTTTTGTCAGTGAACTTAGACCTCCAATGAACTCTGTCCTCTGCCTTCTCCTTCAGCTCCCAGAATGTTCTTCTTTTCTTCAACCATCCAATATTTGAATCCTCCTCCTTCCTAAGCTCCTCTTTCCCTCAACCTTTCCTTCTATGACGTCATACAGAAGACAGTTCCTCCTAAGGATGTGTCCGATCCAGTTTGTTTTGTACCGAAGAATCACATCCAAAATTGTTCTCTTCCCACCCACTCCTTCAGCTGTCACCCTGTCTCTCCTTCTACCTGATCTTCTCACCCACTCTTCTTAGTACTTGTTCATTTGTGCCACTGTCTGTCCACCTGATCTTCTCGCCCACTCTTCTTAGTACTTGTTCATTTTTCCCCCTGTCTGTCCCCCTGATCTATAAGTCCCGTGGTTGTCTATCAAGCTGTCTATTGTACAGTAGGAACATCATACAGTAGGCACAATGTACAGTGAGAGCTAAGTTCTGTAGGTACAGCCTCCTGATCTATGAGTCCCGTGGTTGTCTATCAAGCAGTCATTATACAGTAGGCACAATGTACAGTGAGAGCTAAGTTCTGTAGGTACAGCCTCCTGATCTATGAGTCCCGTGGTTGTCTATCAATCAGTCTATTGTACAGTAGGAACAATGTACAGTGAGAGCTAAGTTCTGTAGGTACAGCCTCCTGATCTATGAGTCACGTGGTTGTCTATCAAGCAGTCTATTGTACAGTAGGCACAATGTACAGTGAGAGCTAAGTTATGTAGGTACAGCCTCCTGATCTATAAGTCCCGTGGTTGTCTATCAAGCAGTCTATTGTACAGTAGAAACATCATACAGTAGGCACAATGTACAGTGAGAGCTAAGTTCTGTATGTACAGCCTCCTGATCTATGAGTCCCATGGTTGTCTATCAAGCAGTCTATTGTACAGTAGGAACATTATACAGTAGGCACAATGTACAGTGAGAGCTAAGTTCTGTAGGTACAGCCTCCTGATCTATGAGTCCCGTGGTTGTCTATCAAGCAGTCTATTGTACAGTAGGAACAGATACTACCCAGGGTCATGGATAAGGCTACAGCCCATGTCTCTACCTCAAGATATAAAACGTTTCAATAACTCACCTGTGAAAAGGTTATCCGCGTGAAATATCCTAAAATGGCGACCAATATGGCCGCCGGGTGCCTGATTAGCATGGCGGTGCCTCAGGTAATCTGTAACAAACAAGAAACGGATATAAGGTACCATTCATTAGAAATAATAATGCCCTTTTACAAGTATATTGAGTCCTACTCACTTAAAAATAAGATGGCGACAAAACAGAATATTTGAGTTCGTCTGACAGAAATAAAAAGGTATCGTGAATAAAGTCTTAAAAAAAACCAAAGACTGAACTTTAAATTTATAGCGATATTTATATTATTGTTGTGCCCTAATACTTGTTTAGGATATCCTAAAAATTACTCATCATGGGATAAGGACGAGGGAGGTATAACTAAGAATAAACGTGCGAGCATTTGCGTGGAGAGAGAATGGGAAATTATTTGGTGCGGGAGGGGGCTAAAAACTACTAAAAATGGAATTCACACCGACGACTTAATATGTCATCATAAGTTCAATCTATTGCGAGAGAGACGCTTTAGACAACAACACCACCAATACGAGTTAGTCACAAGTTAAATTGGGTAATTTAATGGGTCTACTTATTTCTTATTTATTTATGTGAGTGACAATTTTTTTTTCTAAATGATAACAAATCTTTGGCAGAAACTTTCAACCCGACTATACATTTTTTCTAATAGATTTAATGGCGTAGTATTTTGTTTAAAATAAACGTTTAAGGTGGAAGTGTTGAAATACAGGGAGCACGAGTTAAAAGCAATACCTATGTTTGCAGTTTTCATACCAATCTTTTTTTTGTCCAAAATAAATCAAATATTTCTCCAGTACAAACATAAAGTTTAATTTTCTTCACTTGTTGATATCAACAGTTGTTGAATAACCGTCAAGGATATCCTGGAATTTAATGACAACCTTTTATCTTAATTTAAAAAAGTCCATAATCAAATTCCGCTATGATCATGACAGATAATCAACAACTTACTGTATATATCACCACGTGTAGAAAACTAAGTTATGTTTGTAGTGTCAGACTTCTGTACTGAAGGTCCGGGGTTCAATCCTCGGTCCCGGTAAAGATTTATCTGATTACCAAACCCTTCCTTGAACCTCTGACAAGACATCTTGTGAATTGTGTGGAATGTCAGGCCTCCACCATGGTTCGGATTCCACGTTAAACTGTAGGTCCTCCATTTCATCTCACAATCACCCTACCATTTACACGTTAGAGTAAGTGCGTATAGCCCGAACGGGTAGTAAGACGCGGTACTAATTATAATAATAATACGTTTGTATTGAAGCAATATTTGATTTATTATGGCAAAAAAAAAGTTTTACTATAAAAACCACAAGAACTGTTACCTTTTCTCCCACCTTAACCCACCAAACAAAATGGTGGTATCTTTCCGGTAGCTAGAGTTGAGCTTTGCCCTTCCCGATGAATTATGAATCTCAAACCGTCCTAATATAACATTTCAGCGCATAGTTCCCTTTCATCCTCGGAGCAATCACCAAGTTTATGTCTCGTTAATTACACCTATATACATACCAGGTGAAGATATGTGTTCATTGTTTGTGATGAGAAGGGGTCAGGGCGGATTCTCCAAACAATACCAATCATTAAATAAAGGTAATAAAAGGTGATTGTTTCCAAAACAAACCTATGGTACAAATCGGTCTGAGCAGTGATTGAATAATACATTTTATGGTCACTATAAGCAATTAATAACATTCTTCTGTGAATACTATACACCATTTTCCTCTACTTAATTAACTAACGAATTCAGTACAAGTTAACAAGTAATGTCCGAGGGTCCAGCAATGGTTGGTCGCTATAAGGTGACCGAGGGCACATACAAGCTCCCACGCACAGTGCTATTCATTTAACCGGTTGTCAGTAATAACCTTGTATAAATACAGTAGAACGACAACTAACCAAAACAGATTAACCGGTTGTCAGTAATAGCCTTGTATAAATACTAGTAGAACGACAACTATCCGAAACAGATTAACCGGTTGTCAGTAATAGCCTTGTATAAATACAGTAGAACGACAACTATCCGAAACCGATTAACCGGTTGTCAATAATGGCCTTGTATAAATACAGTAGAACGACAACTATCTGAAACTGATTAATTGAATTAACGACTAAGTGAATTACCTCAACCAAGATGTTATCCTCTACTCCACCAGTCATACCACGTGCTCGTTAGTCCAGTATATTATTATACAAGTTATAAATACCTTTATTAATGGTTAGGTTTCATCTGTGGGAAAAGTTGTTGTTTTTAATTATATATAGATATATAATTGTACACATATATTGACCACCACGTCTTACAACCGTTCAGGTACTCACATATGTACTACATACGCTATTGTGCTAGTGGTACGATTAAAGTTTAATTTAGACGAAATGTACCTGGATTTGAATTTTTTTTTAAAGTAGGTTATGCCGTGGGGTATACTCCATTCACAGTAGGAATTAACTCTCCGAAAGGTCTTTTTTCCTAACAATATCCTACTATATAGTAGATCCCTGGTAGAGAAAAGGGCCTTTCAGAAAACAATTCCTACGGGGAACGGACTTTAGGTAGATTTTGTGGGTGGTATGAAGGGAGGTCTGAAAACCCCGTTTGTCTGTCAAAAGTCTACCGCTATATAGTAGGATTGTGGTGGTAAGAAATACCTTTCAGACCTTCCTACAGTAGCCCCGTGGCTTCTTTGGTGCTGACTGACAGCTCACAGCTGACATCTGACAATCAACATTTAGGTGTATACATAAATCTTATTATTATTAGCACCGCGTCTTACTACCCGTTCGGGTTATACGCATTTACGCTAATGTGTAATGGTAGGGTGATGGTGAGATGAAGTGAAGGACCTACAGTTTAACGTGGAATCCGAACCACGGTGGAGGCCTGGCATTCCCCACATTCACAAGATGTCTTGTCTACATAAATCTTGACCGTCAGATGTGACAGCCGCTAAACACGTGTTTTTGCAGATGATATGGTTCGGCGTAGGGATACACAATTTGGTCTAGTAACTTTTCAAAGCTGTTAGTCAGCACCAAAGAAGCCATGAGGCTACTGTACTTACCATGAACAGCGTATACTCACTAAATGCCATGGAGTAAGTAAGTAAGTAAATAAATAATATCTTTGTTTACAGCCCAGTCTCACCAGTTGCCATGGGTAACGGGTCCGTCGCAACGAGTAATGGAAGTGTCGTGACGTAACACTAATAAGACTGGCTACGTTGCGAAAGGATACAAGCCGCGGTTACGCCCATATCCCGCGAGACTCCACACCAAAACACTCTCATGACAATACTTTGATGAATATTACTTCATATCTGTTGCGATAAATATTCCCGCGGCGGCTCGCTTGGGATTGTGGAAGGCCGCGTCACGGAAACTAAACATTTCTTCGCGTTGTGGGGGAGAGAATTGGAGGTCAGTTTTCATAGGAAGGACCTTATCTGGCAGCTGGAAATGTTACTACAGTAGCCCCGTGGCTTCTTTGGTGCTGACAGCTCACAGCTGACTTCTGACAGTCAACATTTAGGTACAGTAGCCCCGTGGCTTCTTTGGTGCTGACTGACAGCTCACAGATGACTTCTAACGGTCAGCATTTAGGTATATACTTAAATTTTGACCGTCAGAAGTGACAGCTGCACAACACATGTTTTTGCAGATCATATGGTTCGGCGTAGGGATACATAATTTGGTCTGGTAACTTTTAAAAGCTTTTAGCTATCAGCTGTGAGCTGTCAGTCAGCGCCAAAGAAGCCATGGGGCTACTGTAGATCTACTTTCATAGGATCCCACGTTAAACTGTAGGTCCTCCATTTCATCTCATAATCACCCTACCATTACACATTAGCGTAAGTGCGTATAACCCGAACGGGTAGTAAGTCGTGGTGGTAATAATAATAATAATACATACAGACTACAAGGGTAGTAAGATACGAAGTGCAAAAACACAAAAAGGGTGTTGGGGTGGATATAGGGACGGTATTCAGTCAAAAAAGAGTATTCTTTTTTATATCTGGCTAACGCGCTAGTCGTGTTGAGCTCGACCGCTGAGGACGGGGAGATCGAGCTTCGAATCTCGGTCGGGTGAACTGTGGGTGGATTTTCCTAAATGGTTATCCATTCTCCCTCCACGCAAATGCATATTCAGTTCCTCTAATTAAACCTACCCAATTCCTAATCCATTAGCGTGATTAGTACTTAAAGCGTAAAACCCGAACGGGTAGTAAGACGTGGTGCTAAATATTATTATTATTTACATCACCGTGTCTTACTACCCGTTCGGGTTATACGCATATGATAATTACGTAGGGATGAGGAAGGAAGAATTTTGTAGGTTCGCGCATTTGTGTGGAAGGAGTGTGGGAAATCATATAGGTAAAAAAAAACACTTCAATATATCCAACCGGGATTCTAAACCCGATCTCCTCTTCTTCAGCAAGCAAGTCTAACACGAGAGTGGCGACTTTTGACCACCGAAGCGGGTAAAGTGTCGATTCCTGACAAACGTCGTGTTTTGAAAGTCTCTCAACGGCAGACAAGTTGCACCAGAAACTAAACAATGACCCGTCGAGCTGTCGAAATAGTTTCAAGGCCGCGAGACGAGGCGGCGCTGGTTCTTTATTAATTAACACCGCGGTAAGACTGGTGGGGGGGGGGTCACTTCCCCCCCCCTTCCTACTTTCACTTCCAGGGGTTGACTGTACCTTTAGCCATGTACATTCCGAGAAACCGCGTCTTACTACCCACCTGGGCTAGTCACGTAGTTACTCTGAAGAGGTAAGGAAGAGGAAGGTACAACTTAAATAGGAAGTGTAGCGGCATTTGCCTGTAAGTGAGAGAGAGAGATAGAGCGTGGGAAACCATTTATGATAAACTAGCCGCAGAACATACGTCCTGGATTTTGTAACCTTGACGTAATAATAGTGTATTTATATGGGGGACTAATCACAACTTGTGAACGCGTGGAATGCCAGGCCTCCAACCGTGGTTCGGATCCCACGTTTAACTGTGGGTCCTCCGTTTTCATCTTACAATCACCCTACCATTACACATCAGTATAAGTGCATATAACCCGAACGGGCAGTAAGACGCGGTGATAATAGTTATCATCATCATCATCATAATTGGGAGAAGTTAAGACCGGCACCTTTTCTTACACTTAACCCACATAAAATTAAAGAATGTACATTTAATATTTATATGTGATAAAAACTAATTTATAATATCTGTACAGAAATAAAATATAAATAAAAATATTACCTAAATATATGTTTGTAGATTTATGAACATATTAAAATAAAATAGATGAGGACTGCTGTAACAAATAAAGAAGATAGCAAGAGAGAGAGAGAAAAAAAGAAATATAAAGGCACACAATCATTCCACATACACATTCACATGTCATTATACTACGCATAACATATCTTAGACATGATGGAGCTAGCAAATAATTTTAGTAAGAAAATAATGCTGATAACATTTGGAAACAAAAATATTAAAATACATTTTAATATATATATATAATAATATTGCTATTATTATTATTGTTATTATTATTATTACCACGTCTTACTACCCGTTCGGGTTATACGCACTTACGCTAATGTGTAACGGTAGGGTGATTGTGAGATGAAATGGAGGACCTNCCGCGTCTTACTACCCGTTCGGGTTATACGCACTTACGCTAATGTGTAATGGTAGGGTGATTGTGAGATGAAATGGAGGACCTACAGTTTAACGTGGAATCCGAACCACGGTGGAGGCCTGGCATTCCCCACATTCACACGATGTCTTGTCAGAGGTGAAGGAAGGGTTTGGTAATCAGATAAATCTGTGCCGGGACCGAGGATTGAACCCCGGCCCCCCAGCACGGAAGTCCGACACCTTACCCCTAGACCACCAGGTCACCCTATAATAATAACTCTAGGCCTACTTAAAACACCCCCCACATTATTACTGTATCTCTACATTCTCTTCACATCAACGCTCCCAAGACCTTGAGCAAGCTTATGTGAGTGGACAATACGAGACCGGTGCCTCTTTGCGAGTGTGGAGGTCACGGTACAGTCGTGTCGCCTTAATAAGGACCCACAAGCCATGTGGTGCTGAAATCCCTCGTAAGAAACAGACTCTTGCTGTGGTCTCCCTTTGAGAGTGAAGCGTTTTATTGCCCTGGCGGATGTTGCCCGAATTACCGTGGTTAGTCACCGTCACAACTGTGTTCGTGCCTCATTCGGGTGAAAGGCGACAATCACTATATATCGTCTCCTTGATGTCACCTATAGTGTGGACATGACACGATTTTAATTGGTTCTTGTGAGTTCTTTCCTCCGGGTAAAGATTGGCTAATTTTACCGTGAAGGTGTAATCTTATAACTAACTATACCCTGATTTTGGCTCGAAGAACAATTTAGAAAATTCAAACATATTTCTTTGCAGCCAACATTGATAACATTTTAATATATTATTATTGTTCTTACCCGCCTCGGTGGCGTAGTTGGCTAACGCGCTAGTCGTGTTGAGCTCGACCGCCGAGGACGGGGAGATTGAGGTTCGAATCTCGGTCGGGTGAACTGGGGGGGGGCTTCCTAAATGGTTTTCCACTCTCCCTCCACGCAAATGCGGGTTCACTTTCTCTAATTCAACCTTCCCAATTCCTAATCCATTAAAGTAATTAGTACTTAAAGCGTATAACCCGAACGGGTAGTAAGACGTGGTGCTAAATATTATTATTATTGTTCTTATAGTTGTTGATAATATATAACAAAAGTGACACCTGCAGATATTGTGACTTGAAGTATGAATATATTAAAACTGTTGTTCCTACCAAAATCATGGTGTACATTGTGTGAATCCCATTCGGAACCAAGAAGATGTTTTTTACAAACAAATTAATGGAAATAAGTGATTAGTTTCGCTTCTCAATCGAGCAGGAAGTTATTATTTAACAATTAGATTAAATGGTTGGTTAGTTAGTCAGTTATTCTTGTTGTTGTGTTTAGCTTTCAAAGTGTTGATCATTTCCGGTGAAATGATGTCACTGCTAAATAGACAGTTTAATCGATTAGTGGTCCAGTGTTTCACTCGTTTAAAAGAGCTAATTGATTCTGTCGAACACTTCAGCGGCTTTCCGACAAAACGTCGTGTGAGGGGGTGGGTCGTAGGAGGACGCAAGTTAAGATCCGTGTTTTTAAAGCAAAAAAGGTGACCTGGCGGTCTAGGGATAAGGGGTCAGACTTCTGTACTGGCGGCCGGGGTTCAATCCTCGGTCCCGGCACAGATTTATCTGATTACCAAACCCTTCCTTCACCTCTGACAAGCCATCTTGTGAATGTGGGGAATGCCCAGGCCTCCACCGTGGTTCGGATTCCATGTTAAACTGTAGGTCCTCCATTTCATCTCACAATCACCCTACCATTACTCATTAGCGTAAGTGCGTATAACCCGAACGGGTAGTAATACATGGTGATAATAATAATATTGTAGGACATATTATTTTTTAGTTAAATCTTCCAATAATGTAATCAAATTCACATACATGCGTATATGTCTCAATTTCGATTAAAGACTTACGATAGAGGGGGAGGGGGGAAGATGGCACATAAATCACATAGACTTTGAGAATTGAGTTTAGTATGCTTAACAATAAACAAGTGTGTTAAAATATATTAGCGGTGTGTATTAGATAGGAGAAAAAGAAAAGTTATTTTGACTATTATAAATCAAATTTGAGTATTCTATTAGTGACTAGCAATCCCTCACGGCACTGCCCGTGACTAACTGTGGTATATAATAATTATATAAGACACCCCCACCCCTTTTCTCATGGTGCCCGATTTCATTTTTAAACGATGGTTGTCTCTGAAACGTAATTATAGAGCAGATTAAAAATATTTTCTTCAAAAATTTGTTAAAAAATAGCCTAAAAAAATAATTTTAAATCCGGATTTGAGGTGCATTTGTACCTCCTTCCATCCACCTATTATAAAAATTTCAGATCTCTGCGCGCTGTAGATTTGGCTGGGCATCGCTCACAAACAAACACTTCCTTTTGTTATTATAGATTATGTGAAAATTCCAGAAATTTGCTTAAATTCCCCGACATTTCCATGACGTTCCCCAGTTTTCCAGGTCGCTGGACACCATGTTAGTGAGTGACGTCATATAAAGCAAGGTAGAAAGAACCAGGAAGACCACGAGGGATGACCTCAAGCCAGGACAGAAGATGAAAGAAACTGCTGTAAGGACGTTTGGAGAAGGCGATCCAAGTATTCATAGAACTACCTTTATCTACCGATGGTTGGACTTGTACCCTTATTGCTCTGAGCCAATAGGATCCAAAGACCCGTCAGTATTGCTATGAGCCAATAGGACCCAAAGACCCGTCAGTATTGCTCTGAGCCAATAAGATCCAAAGACCCGTCAGTATTGCTCTGAGCCAATAGGACCCAAAGACCCGTCAGTATTGCTCTGAGCCAATAAGATCCAAAGACCCGTCAGTATTGCTATGAGCCAATAGGACCCAAAGACCCGTCAGTATTGCTCTGAGCCAATAGGACCCAAAGACCCATCAGTATTGCTCTGAGCCAATAAGATCCAAAGACCCGTCAGTATTGCTCTGAGCCAATAAGATCCAAAGACCCGTCAGTATTGCTCTGAGCCAATACGATCCAAAGACCCATCAGTATTGATCTGAGCCAATAATATCCAAAGACCCGTCAGTATTGCTCTGAGCCAATACGATCCAAAGACCCGTCAGTATTGTTCTGAGCCAATACGATCCAAAGACCCGTCAGTATTGCTCTGAGCCAATACGATCCAAAGACCCGTCAGTATTGCTCTGAGCCAATAATATCCAAAGACCGTCAGTATTGCTCTGAGCCAATAGGACCAAAAGACCCGTCAGTATTGCTCTGAGCCAATAAGATCCAAAGACCCGTCAGTATTGCTCTGAGCCAATAAGATCCAAAGACCCGTCAGTAAGTAGCCCAGGAGCTATCGAAGCGTCGCTTGGCGAGGCGTTGTGACCAATGTCTGTCCCACGCCTAGTTCTATCTCCGCAACGATATCGGCGCGGGACCCGGAGGATCTACCGTCCGTAGTCCTTTCACAGTGGGCCAGCCGTGTCGTGCTGGCGATTATCCGGACCCTAGATACTCCATTAACCGTGTAAAGTGGGTGAGACGAATACCTGGATCATTCTTCATTACGTCGTTCCTCTTTACTTGGTTTAGATACGGCCGAGATTTGGCTCCGGTACGAATTCACTTTCAACGCTTATCATCTAAAAACTTTTGTTTATGATTTCGAGCCATCCCTTTCGTCGATAATGAGAGTCTAATTTTTTATAGGAAGAACCTCAACTGACGGCTAGAAGAGATCTACATTCATGTATTCATACGCCAGGTCATGAGATCGGCGGCTGTCGTTTTTTATATATAAACCTAAAAAATAACACTGATAAAATAGTTACATTTTATTAATCTTGCCTGTGACCCGGTGGTCTAGGGGTAAGGTGTCAGACTTCTGTGCTGTCGGCCGGGGTTCAATCCTCGGTCCCGGCACAGATTTATCTGATTACCAAACCCTTCCTTCACCTTTGACAAGATATCTTGTGAATGTGGGGAATGCCAGGCCTCCACCGTGGTTCGGATGCCACGTTGAACAGTAGTTCCTCCATTTCATCTCACAATCACCCTACTATTACACATTAGCGTAAGTGCGTATAACCCGAACGGGTAGTAAGACGCGGTGCTAATAATAATAATAATAATAATAATAATAATCTTGCCTGCAAAAAATGTTTGTATTTTCTAAAAGGTAGGCCCTACTTTCCAATAAGATTGGGATATACCTCGAGTACCACCAAAAGAAAATTAACAAATAAGTTAAAACACTTCTCCTTCGTTGTTCTAATAGGGTGTTTAAACTAATTACCTTAACCCACGAAGAAATTGGGTTAATTTGATTATTGGTCATATATTTTACACGTCCCTTTGACCAAATTTATTTACAGATGGCTTGAGAAAACATTATTGAAGGTACAAATTTCATGTTTCGATTAAAATCCATATTTAATGAAAGCCATGGGTTTGTTTAAAAGAACACAGTGTTTTTTTTTTAAATATTAGTTTCAATTTAGGTTAACTTGGAGGAAAATATTATTATTAGCACCGCGTCTTACTACCCGTTCGGGTTATACGCACTTACGCTAATGTGTAATGGTAGGGTGATTGTGAGATGAAATGGAGGACCTACAGTTTAACGTGGAATCCGAACCACGGTGGAGGCCTGGCATTCCCCACATTCACAAGATGTCTTGTCAGAGGTGAAGGAAGGGTTTGGTAATCAGATAAATCTGTGCCGGGACCGAGGATTGAACCCCGGCCGCCAGCACAGAGGTCTGACACCTTACCCCTAGACCACCAGGTCACCCCCTATGTAATATAAATAGAGCACACATTTAGGCTCTTAGCGGCGAGGCTAGGTTCTATTTTAACTTTACCGTTAGGTATTTCGTCTGTCTGTCCGGATCTTTGAACCGAGATAACTGTAAATGCGTGGACTGATTTCAGCCAAATCTAGCAAAAAGACATTCTTTGGTTATAGGTTCAGGAATGTTTGTACTGTGTAAAGTTTTTCGAACTGGTTATCAGTTTCAATATGGCGGTCACTCGAAAAGTTGTTTTGTTTGTTTGTTTGTTTAGTAGCTCATCCGAAGTGATTTGAATTTATATTTATAAACAATTGATCAGTCTATATTAATAAAACGAAGAAGTTGTCTGTTATGAGCGCAGTGCGATATCTACCGCACGCAGAGGACTGAAGTTTTGAAATTTAAAAAATTAGTAGCCCCTATTTACAAACATGTGAACCTGGAAGTAAGATTTGTTAAAATTTGTATTATACGTTTTAGCCTTTCGCGTCTTTTGCCCTTCGGGCACTATTTACACTTTTAGCATTTTTTGCACTTTTTATCCTTTATAGTGGACATACTTTTTGCACTTTTTGACCTTTTTTTCTCTTTTTCTCATTCTTACCCTTTTGAAAAAATTGTTTTGATTATTTCTACATTCCCCCCCCCCTTTTTTTACCTCATCAACCTTTTCACCCTAAAATATTTCTCCAAAACAAATTTCTTTACATGTAATACTAACAAAATAACCGTATTAAGTGATAATTCAGTATTCTGTGTTGGCGGCCGGAGTTCAATCCTCGGTCCCGGCAAAGATTTATCTGATTACCAAACCCTTCCTTCACCTCTGACAAGACATCTTGTGAATGTGAGGAATGCCAGGCCTCCACCGTGGTTCGGATTCCACGTTAAACTGTAGGTCCTCCATTTCATCTCACAATCACCCTACCATTACACATTAGCGTAAGTGCGTATAACCCGAACGGGTAGTAAGACGCGGTGCTAATAATAATAATTCAGAAAGTATGTTAGTACTAGAAGGAACTCTGTAAGTAAACCGTGCAAATTATAGCTCGGCTACTGCCAACATCAACAGTTCAGTGTTGTCAAATGTACCCTATATTTGAAGGGAGATTGACCACGCGAAATTATGAAAATGACAACGCTGTTTCCCAACATTAAGCGAGCATTTACCTCCGAGATCACATCCGGCGAAAGAGTTTCACCAAATAACTTGGGCGAGCAAATGTGTGAAGAAACCAGTTTATCTCTTCGTATAAGTTGTTTTATTTTTATTACATGTAGAATTAATTATGCACGGCCAGATGCGATTCACATTGAACTTCAAACTTTTAAGATTAGTTTACGGCGTGAACGTTGCCCTAAATGTTGAAGATCATGGTCATGACATAACGGACCAGTTAGTGACTAAACTGTTCACATCTCGTATCTCAAAGGGGAAATAGAAACTAGCCTGCGTATGTAAATTATTATTATTACTATTATTATTATTATTATTATTATTATTATTATTATTATTAGCACCACGTCTTACTACCCGTTCGGGTTATACGCACTTACACTAATGTGTAATGGTAGGGTGATTGTGAGATGAGATGGAGGACCTACAGTTTAACGTGGGATCCGAACCACGGTGGAGGCCTGGCATTCCCACACATTCACAAGATGTCTTGTCAGAGGTGAAGGAAGGGTTTGGTAATCAGATAAATCTTTACCGGGACCGAGGATTATTCTTAAACGTGTTAATAGAGGATTTTTCATTCTTTCTTTCTTTCGGTAGAATATCTATATAGTGTGTTAAATAAAAGGGTTTATAACTTAGGATCTTGTAGTTACTAATTAAAATGAGTAAAATCGTGTTATTAAACCTTGGTCCGCGAACCTACTCGGATGGAGATACAGGCAATGATAGGTCTAGGAGGTCCAGTCACGTGACCACCTCCTCCTCCGCGACATTAATACCCTGGACCTTTATTATTATTTTTTTAGAAGAGTTTACTGTATTCGTATTCAAATCAATTATTTAACAGACTGATGACAGAAAATTGTTGTCGGACGATTCTAATGAAACCAGGGCTGGTTTCAAAGAGCACGCAACAGTCTCGTTCTAAGATGTGAGATTTGTGTGGAAATGGAAGGAGAGCATCTAAAACGCCCCCTTTTTAAGTGACCTATAAACCAAAATAATATTTGATTTTTAGTTCAAATTTTTGTTATTACCAAAAGAGAAAATATTCTGTATCTCCGTGTGAGCTGGTTTTGCGGACCACAGTTTGCAAATACTATTTTATTAATTTTAATTAGTACTGTAATAAGAAATAGGTGACCTGGTGGTCTAGGGGTATGGTGTCAAGACTTCTGTGCTGACGGCCGGGGTTCAATCCTCGGTCCCGGCATAGATTTATCTGATTACCAAACCCTTCCTTCACCTCTGACAAGACATCTTGGGAATGTGGGGAATGCCAGGCCTCCACCGTGGTTCGGATCCCACGTTAAACTGTAGGCCCTCCATTTCATCTCACAATCACCCTACCATTACACATTAGCGTAAGTGTGTATAGCCCGAACGGGTAGTAAGACGCGGTGCTAATAATAATAATAAGAAGAAGAAATAATAACTAACCATCGTTTGTATATTATTTTTATTATTAAAATTACATCAAAATTATTAGGTTACTACTTAAACTATTAGATAGAGGGGAGGCTAGTTTAGAGGAAATGCACCCGCATTCACGTGTAGAGTTAACCGCAATGATGATTCCAATGCCTGTGACACCCATTCTCCTTTCTATATTCCACACGGTTGAGATTCCATAACCCATCAGCGGCGATCCAGGGAGTTCGAGAGCCTGACGCCCTAGACAGCGTAGCCACCGGACAGCGAGCGAGCAGTGAGGTCGGTTGTTGCTTATCTCTGCGATCATCAACAGCAGCAGGTTGTAAGCAAGGCGAGAAGCAGGGAAGCGCAAGTTGGTTGGTTAGTTAGCGGAGGACTGTTTTAATTAGGACACCCATAGCTCTCCCATCGGTTCAACGACTGGCTGTGGCTCCCGGTAACTTCCGTATATACCTCCTCCTCGTTTCTGTGAGCCTGGTGACGTCACGGCCCGGTGCACTGCTCGCTCCATGCTCAAGATATGAAATGGTCAATACAGACAGTACTTCCTACAAGAATACTACTGTGTTCTAAATCTTACTACCCCGTCCAGGATACACTCTAATATATCAGGGATGAGAAAGGTTGAATTTAGATTAAGTGTATCCACAATTGCGTGAAGGGATAGTGATAAACCATCTAATAATAATATATAGCACCGCGTCTTACTACCCGTTCTGGTTATACGCTTTAAGTACTTATTACTCTAATGGATTAGGAATTGGGAAGGTTGAAATAGAGGAAGTGAACCCGCATTTGCGTGGAGGGAGAGTGGAATACCATTTAGGAAAAACCACCCACCAGTTCACCCGATCGAGATTCGAACCTCGATCTCCCCGTCCTCGGCAGTCGAGCTCAACACGACAAGTGCGTTAGCCAACTACGCCATCGAGGCGGGTAAACCATCTAGTAAAAACTGTCCTCAGTATAATCAACCAGGATGTGAACCTTGAACTCTTCGTAGTCGGCGGAGCAGTCTATTGTGAGAGTGACCAATTACGACAGCTCTTGTCTGTATCGTAAGGTGAAAGAGGCGGAAAGACCCCTTAAATTGGTTATTCGTGTAACCACTAGTTTGTTGTTATTATTAACCTTGTGTTGGCCGGCGTGTGGGGTGAGCAATGATCGGTCACTAAGCCAGGATCGACTTTTTAGAAAGTATCAATCTTCCCATGTCGAACATGTCCGGATCATCGCCGGGTTTTGAGAAGTAGAGAAAGTTCACACTCGGAACTACAGTCCAATTTCCATAGGAAGAACCTTATCTGACAGCTAGAACAGTTACTAGATCTACTTTCATAGGAAGAACCTTATGACATATATTGACTACATCATGTATTTGTATGTTTTACAACCCCGTGTTTCACTAACGATTCGTGCGGTACGCATATGAACTAATTACGCTAACGAGCTAGGGATGAGGAAGTTTGAATTTACAGGAAGTGTAGCCGCGTGTTCGTGGAAAGAGAGAGACAGAATTTGGAAACCGTTTAAGAAACATCACCCCCCGGTACACCTGACAGACGCCGATGAGTCCAGTCTCTTGCGAGAAGGTCGCGTGGTACTGTTAGGTTACAATAATAATATACAGAGGGCGCCTTGATACCAGCTGGGGAGCACAAGGTAACATCTTCAGACGGGAGAATCAACCTCTCACTCAAGAGGGTCCAGCCCACCTGGCGACAAGCGTGTGATGCTGGGCTGGAGCTGTCGGGCGTCTGGTCCGTCCACCGATCCATCGGACGGCTACTCTCGGTTCAGAAAATGGATCGGCGATAACAACTGAAAGACCCTGCAGCCAATTATAAGAAAGACTTGTATTTAGGTTAAGTTAATATTAAGTATTTTTAATAAATCTTTAGGTTAAGTTAGTAAGTCCATAGATGGGGATATTGTGGGTATTATTATTATTATTATTATTAGCACCACGTCTTACTACCCGTTCGGGTTATACACACTTACGCTAATGTGTAATGGTAGGGTGATTGAGAGATGAAATGAAAGACCTACAATTTAACGTGGAATCCGAACCACAGTGGAGGCCTGGCATTCCTCACATTCACAAGATGTCTTGTCAGAGATGAAGGAAGGGTTTGGTAATCAGATAAATCTTTGCCGGGACCGAGGATTGAACCCCGGCCGCTAGCATAGAAGTCTGACACCTTAACCCTAGACCACCAGGTCACCTTGTGGGTAGTAAGCGGAGCAAAATCTCCGGTAGGGCGCCTCCCCAGATGGCGGGGAGGGGGATGCCCACGTCCACTGGGGTTCACGTTGATCCGGAGACTATTAGATCCAAAGTGCGATGGGACACCCAGCGGGGCAGGGTACCGGGGGGGACGTAATATACCCGAGGCGGACCAACTAATAGGTTAGGTAAAGGAAAGAAGGACAGATAGGACTTTTAGATTTAGGTGCTTATTATAAACTTATTGCAGTATTTAATGAAGAACACAGCTGAAAAATGTAATGTTAATTCAAGATGTAGATCTAGCTACCGAGCTACATACTAGGAATCGGGATGAATAAATAAATACCGTACTGTTAGGTAGGAAAGACGGTGCTTTATTAACCGACTCTAGTTACGTATTGTTCCAAGACAGCTGAGAGGTTAGGGACACGTAATGAGGATGGATATAGAGAGAATGACAAAGAGAATTATGGGAATAAAGTATGTAGGAAAAAAAGACCGCAAGGGAGGAGACCAGGACAGAGATGAGAGGGGCAGATAACAGAAAGTATGCAAGTGTTAGGAGAAGAATGGTGGAAGGATAAATAGGAAGACGAAGGAATTTTTACTAAAGTGACCCGCCCCTAAGGCTGGAAACGGTTGATGATGATGATGATGATGGGGTGGAAGGGGGGGGGGAGAGAAGATCGCTGGTTAGTATATTTCCTCGCGCATGCGCACACCTACAGTAGCCCCGTGGCTTCTTTGGTGCTGACTGACAGCTCACAACTGACTTCTGACAGTCAACATTTAGGTATATACCTAAATTTCGACTGTCAGAAGTGACAGCTGCTAAACACATGTTTTTTGCAGATTATATGGTTCGGCGTAGGGATACATAATTTGGTCTGGTAACTTTTCAAAGCCGTCAGTCAGCTCCAAAGAAGCCACGGGGCTACTGTACAAGCCCGTGGAAGCGGCGTCTTCATCGGGAGGATTACGTCACGGTCCGGACCCCCCTGGTGATGAGAGGACAAAGCTACCGCCCGTGTGAATATGAGAGGACTTTCTCCGCTGAGACGTGTCGGCGCGAGCTTTTTGTCTTGTACTTCCGACATGTTCTCATATTAAGATCCTGTCTGATCTTTAAATAAGAGTTCGCGATACCGAAACATTGTTCCGTTGTTGTTGTTATTGTTGTTTTAGTCTCGTGCTTATTATCCACACGAGTTTTCCACACACGCTCACACATTCACATATCGCAGAAACTAAGAGTTGTTGTATAATATCTACAGTCTGATTTTCATAGAAAGAGCCTTTTAGAATATTTTTTTTCGAGGAGAATAAATCACTACATTACTAAATTATTATTGTTATTTTATAAGTAATGATAACATATATCGAAAGTGACAGTTGTTCATCACATGACTTGACGTATGAATACGTGAATGTAGGTAGATTAACTTATATAGAACCCACTTTGGTGGCCGCACGGTCTTGCGCGCTCTCGCAGTAGAATAGACTGCCGATGACATCAAGGTTCGAATCTCGGTCGGGTGTACTGAGGCTGGCTTTTCCCCCAAACTGGTTTTCTGCTCTCCGTCCACGCAAATATGGGTACACTTCCTCTAAATATAACCTTCCTAATCCCTAAAACCATCAGCGTAAATTAGTGCATAAGCGTATAATCTGAACGGGTAGTAAGACGCGGTGGTAAAAAAAAATCAAAATGTTATTTTATTAATAAATAGCAGAAGTACTCGGTGTTGTCCAATTAATTGCGTGGTTACCCCGGGCAACTCTTTTCTTTTACTTCAAACAGACAGAAAAAAAATCTTAATTTTATTTCTTCTAAATCCAGTTTTTAATTAATTTAAAAAAATCCAATATAAATTTTAAAATTCCTACTTGAAGATGCACATGTTTGTACACAGGGGCTACTAATGTCTAAATTTCAGCCCTCTAGGTGTGGTAGATACCACGCAACGCTCATGACAGACAAACTCTCCATTTTATTAACATAAGAAGTAGTTAGAAGATATATAAACCTCGGTACTACGACGCGTACCCTTAGGAGTACGCGCGCCACAGTCTGAAATACACCGGTTCTAGAGTTATCGGAAGCTTTCTACAGCCTCCGAGGATGTACAGTAGCCCCGTGGCTTCTTTGGTGCTGACTGACAGCTCACAGCTGACTTATGACAGTCAACATTTAGGTAGATACCTATATTTTGACCGTCAGAAGTGACAGCTGTTAAACAAACGTTTTTTGCAGATCATATGGTTTGGCGTAGGGATACATAATTTGGTCTGGTAACTTTTCAAAACCCGCCTCGGTGGCGTAGTTGGCTAACGCGCTTGTCGTGTTGAGCTCGACTGGTGAGGACGGGGAGATCGAGGTTCTTAATCTCGGTCGGGTGAACTGGGGGTGGTTTTTCCTAAATGGTTTTCCACTCTCCCTCCACTAAAATGCGGGTTCACTTCCTCTAATCCAACCTTCTCAATTCCAATTCCATAAGAGTAATTAGTACTTAAATCGTATAATCTGAACGGGTAGTAAGACGTGGTGCTAAAATATTATTATATGTATTATATTAACTTTTCAAAGCCGTCAGCTGTGAGTTGTCAATCAGCACCAAAGAAGCCATGGGGCTACTGTAGGTCTGATCTGGTTGCAAAAAAAAAAAAAACTCTGTTCACGCGTCGCCAACTCGCGGGATTGCGAGACTTTTATAAAGACTAACGGAAACTATCAGATCAAGACAAGATGGTAGTTATTTCTTTAGTAAGGTTATGGACGGGAAATGGTCCCATAAGAATGGGAAGGGGGGGGCGGGTTGCTTAACATCAATTTCGCAAGGGGCTCCTCAATTTTGGTACATGTTCCAGTGGTCGAGTGGTCATAGAGGCTGACCAGAGGTTTTGGAGGACCTTAGGTTGATATCGGTCGATGATTGAAATAATGCGATGACGGATTGGTTGATACCTACACACTGTTACTGTTTTTATATCTTTTTAAATGTTTAGTGAATATATAGTTCAGTTTATAAATACATATATGATATCACCGCACGAGTCCCTAGCTAGCTTAACCTAATACAGCTCTACCTATATTCTGAATAGAAATATCTTTCCGTGCATCCCTCAAAAACATCAAATATATACTTATTAATTTTTATTTTATAACTCATTAAATATAATAATTTGATTTGGTTTCTTTGAAATTTATAAATAACTTATCAAATTAAAAAATATATACGTTAACGACCAAAACAATGACTCTAAATGGTTACGTCAATGATTTTGTTCGAACTTTTTCGTTGAGAAATAAGGTTTTTATTTTAAAACTTGATTTTTTTAGACCATATTTACTTAATTATTGCTCTTCTGCCGGTTAAGTAAACTGAGTGTTGCCTTAGGTTAAGTTGCTTTCGAAATAATGCGTGGGCTTAGAGGAGCAAGCGTTTAAAAGTCCACCGCAAGTCTTCAAATGAATAATAAAAAATGTTTAGTAACTATATAAACGTTGGTGACCATTTATTTATAACAAAATGTTACGCGAATCACACGAAGACCTGGTGGTCTTGGGGTAAGGTGTCAGACTTCTGTGCTGGCAGCCGGGGTTCAATCCTCGGTCCCGGCAAAGATTTATCTGATTACCAATCCCTTCCCTCACCTCTGACAAGACATCTTGTGAATGTGGGTAATGCCAGGCCTCCACCTGTGGTTCGGATCCCACGTTAAACTGTAGGTCCTTCATTTCATCTCACAATCACCCTACCATTACACATTAGCGTAAGTGCGTATATAGCCCGAACGGGTAGTAAGACGCGGTGCTAATAATAATAATAATAATAATAATAATAATACGCGAACCACTTTGACCAACAATTTATTCGAGTGTTAACCAAAACGTAAAGTGACTTACGGTAGAGATAACTCTTAAAACAGATGTTAAGTCGCATTCTTTCAAACAGTTGTGTCCAAGTAGGCCTAACTGTTGTCGGTTCAGAGGTCGGAAGGTTTGGTCAAGGTAACGAGGTTGTGGACACGTGACTTGGGGCAGTTGTATACCGCGACAAGAAATAGACCTCGGTCGCTAGTTGGAGGAATCTGGTTGACCCTTATAGCGACACGGACCAAACCATGGAAATATTTCACCACTCTTTGTGGAGACCTGGCGGTCTAGGGGTAAGGTGTCAGAATTCTATGCTGGCGGCCGGGATTCAATCCCCGGTCCCGGCATAAATTTATCAGATTACCAAATCCTTCCTTCACCTCTGGCAAGACATCTTGTGAATATGGGGAATGCCAGGCCTCCACCGTGGTTCGGATCCCTCGTTAAACTGTAGGTCCTCCATTTCATCTCACAATCACCCTACCATTACACATTAGCGTAAGTGCGTACAACCCGAACGGGTAGTAAGACGCGGTG
>CABFVX010000711.1:45933-64555 GCA_902151425.1 Timema shepardi | reverse complement strand
GCCGGGGTTCAATCCTCGGTCCCGGCAAAGATTTATCTGATTACCAAACCCTTCCTTCACCTCTGACAAGACATCTTGTGAATGTGGGGAATGCCAGGCCTCCACCGTGGTTCGGATTCCACGTTAAACTGTAGGTCCTCCATTTCATCTCATAATCGCCCTACCATTACACACTAGCGTAAGTGCGTATAACCCGAACGGGTTGTAAGACACGGTGCTAATAATAATAATAATAATAATAATAATAATACATATCAAAAGTAACAGATGAGTATCACATGACTTGACGTATGAATACGTGAAATTGTATCTAGTAACTGTTCTAGCGGTCAGATAAGGCACTTACTTCACTTGAACAAGTGACCAAATATATTTGCGAGGTTTCAAAACTGCGAGAGAGAAAATAAAGGTCAAATTTATAGGAAATGTTACCGCATTTGCGTGAGTTTGAATAACACCAATATACTCAGCTAGGATTCGAACCTTAATTTCCCTGTTACCGGTTATTTCTCATATCCTAACGCCTTAGAACTTGTGACCAACAGTGTAGAAGCACCAAGAATACGAATGAGTCGTTTAAGAAACATGACATACAAACCATCCGTTTTAACCCTCATACTTTGTATAAATGCTATAACCAAATGTAAGTAAGTGAAAAACCCGGCAATAAAACCCAAAACTCGGGGGAAGAAAGAAATATTAGATAGTTATAATTTGGATAGAAAGAGAATTTTAATGATTAATTATTCCGACTGAATCGATGGATTGAATATCTTTTTTTAAGAATCCCATGCCAATCAACTCTCTGATACAGTCTGATAGAAATCGTAGATTTACACCAACATTATTGCACGTGGATCATTTCTGATTAAACATTAATGGAGATAAATATTTAATAGAAGTTTATAGTACACAGAGTGGCTACAAAACAAATTTTACAAAATTCCCTGACTTTTACAGGTTTTCCAGGCAAAATTTTTCAATTTTTCCCCGACTACTTTTTTCTAGTTTTAATGGTGGATGATGACTTTTGTTATTATTGATCACAATAAAAAAAGTTTGTATCTAGTAAACATAAACGATTTTATCAGTTATTTTAATAATTAAAATTTTATTTTATTTAGGTATTAATAACTTTAGTTTTAGTGTTTATTTGCGAAATTAATGGAATATGTTTGACATATTTTTAAATTCCCTGACTTTTACTTATTTTTAGGTAAATTCCCTGACCTTTCCCTGTTTTCCCTGTCATCCAAAAATTCCCTGATTTTTCCGGGTTTTCCCTGTCTGTAGACACCATGAGTACAGAACATTGTTGATAGTAATTAAATTATATTTGGATAAAAACTGCAATGAAAAGGCCGTTTTTGACAATTTTAGAATGTCTTCACAGATAAGTATTGTGCACAAATCTTCATTCTATCATAACAGGGACATACTCTAGTTATTAACAAGAAACTTTGTCCCCCATCGTCACCGCGGAAAATGTCGAGTAATCGTTCAAACACGAATGCACTGCACACATTTCTGTCATAGAGTATATATTTTATTATTTTCCCTTTTACTCCCATAATACCTCGCGCGAGCCGGGAGCTGAGTTGGGCCTGCTATGATAAACGATCTTAATAACATTCATTATCTTATAATTTCACTATTGTTCTTTACCGGGTTGATTTCGTGAATATTTTTTAGAATATAATTATAATAGTATGAGTGTATGTGATTGAAACTTCAAACTAGCATATTCAACAATAGGTATATAACAAACTTAACCTAAATCATTAAAAAAAAGGCATCAAATTACCCTACTGAGGTGAACAATGTGAAGGATTGTTTGAGTTTAAAAACAATAAGTTTGTTCATTTTGATTACTTCTGACCCAACTTGTTACGAGTCTAGACGTGATCGGAAGTCAGAACCACTTACGGTAGTTGTAGTAGTGATAATAATAAAATAACATGTTCCAACAACGGAGCGTTCTTGACCTGTCCCACTGACATTTAACGACAAGGTCATACTTCATAATAGTCTTCAGGGCATTCGCTTTTAATCAAGACACGGATAACCGATTTTGGACGACCCTGAGTCATAGATTAGTGGTTTGCACTAGCTATAATAATAATAATAATAATTATTATTATTATTATTATTATTATTATTATTATTATTATTATTATTATTATTATTAGCGGTGACCTGGTAGTTAAGGGGAAACTGTCGGGCATGTGTGCTGGGGGTCCAGGGTTTAATCCCTGGTCCCGGCACAGATTTGTCTGATTACCAAAGCCTTCCTTCACCTCTGACAAGACGTGTATTAATCACAACTTGTGATTTTGTGGAATGCCAGGCCTCCACCGTGGTTCGGATCCCACGTTAAACTGTAGGTCCTCCATTTCATCTTATAATCACCCTATCATTACACATTTAAGTGCGTATAATCCGAACGGGTAGTAAGACGCGGTGCCAATAATAATAATAATAATAATTATTATTATTATCGTTAGTTACGTATGTGGAGTTCCACACATGTGGGTTCTCACACCACTGCGTTTAGCACCAGTTTTTTTCTTAACACCGCGTATCACTACTCGTTCGGATTAGACACTTATGTACCAATTACGCTAATGGTTTAGGGCTTGTGAAAGTTGAATTAAAAGGAAGTGTACCCGTATTTGCGTGGAGGGAGAATAGAAAACCAATCAGGGAAAAAAACTCGTTATACCCGACTTGAACTCAAACCCTTATTTTCCTATCGACGGTTTTCTAGTCTGTTGCGAGAAAGACGCTATCTAGCTGACAAAAATCAGGGTATAACTACTTAGGTGGCCGCGTGGTCTAACGCGCTACTCTCGCGGGTAAGGTTAGTCTACCGATGATGGGAAGATCGAGGTTCGAATCTTAGTCGGGTGTACTGAAGAGGTTTTTTTTTTCAAAAGGTTTACCACTCTCCCTCCACGAAAATGCATGCATGCGTCTTTTAAATATAACCTTACTGATCCCTAAAAACCATCTGGGTAACTAGCACACGAGAGTATAACCTGAACGGGTAGTAAGCTCTTCAGGCCACTGACATACAATGTTATCTATACAAGAGACCCGAAGTGAGACCAAGCGCTGTGACGTCACCACAGTGGAGACCCACGTCTTACATGTTGTCCGGCTGAGGGGATATTTGGGGCCGTACGTAACGGTCGGTATATTGGGGCGTAGCACCTCTTGCTTGTTATCAAGGTGACGTCGAGAAAGGACCGCTAAGGGCGGATGTGACAACCAGACTAGGTCAGCCGTCTCCGGCCGCTGATAACACACTTCACGGCCCTACATTCCAGGTGACAAGGTATTTCTGGAGGGTCTATATAACATGAAACAACGATAATGTTCCGTTAGGGCTGTTACAGTAGCCCCGTGGCTTCTTTGGTGCTGACTGACGGCTCACAGCTCACTTCTGACAGTAAACATTTAGGTATATACCTAATTACCCAGCACAGAAGTCTGATACCTTACCCCTAGACCGCCAGGTCACCTACACTGTCAGACATTGAAATCCGAGCCAACATTTCCCCTATTCTAGGCAACCCGCTCGCCGCCGGCGTAGAATTCCATGCTTTATCTTTTATTATGCGCCAATAACCCTCTTTATTTGACATTCTTGGTATGTAGGGGGATTTAGTAAAGATTGTTTCGCATTAATTTCTCAAATCTTTCATTATATCTCTTTAAGGAAAACATAACTTTGCTTTTTTTCAGGTATTATGTATATGTTTTTGGAAGAAGATGGATAGGAAAGATGGATAGAAACACATAAAAGAGACGAACACAATACGGCTGTTACAATGAAAATAAGAACACAGTTCACACTTTACATTGCTGCCACTGGACAAAGAGGTAGTTCCTCTTTTAGGAATTTGCGTCACGCGTTTCACACTCCCTCCTGATGAGCTCCGATGGAATGAAACCTAGGTCGGGGGTTTGGGCTGTGACGATTGATTTTTATTCGAGAGGCAGCCAATGTCCATTGGCAGCAGTGTAAAGTGTGAACTTGTGTTCTCCTTTTCATAGTAAATTCCATATCGTGTTCCCTTGTATTTGTTTTCAACTCTTTAATTGTTAGCCATTAGATAATATGGAGAATAAATATATTTAAGTGTCAGAACTTTTATTTATTTCTTAAAATAAAAATTGAATCAAACTACTTTTAATGGGGTTTTTTCTAAACAATAATAAAAATAGCATCGTTAATTTCTCAGCCCAACCTTTGAGAAACACTGGTTTAACATAACTTGGAACAATTCGAACCACATCGACTTTAGTTTGTGGTGAAAACACGAAATAAAAAAGCTTCAGTAAACAAGAAAATGAAGCAGCACGAACGAAGCAGTCTTCTTATAGCAGTTTTTTTTCCCCCGAATGGGTGTGTGGTGACGGTAGGACCTGACCAAATTTAGAACAATGGACGTAACGGCATCGAACAATGCAGTCGTGGGACACGGAATAAATACCATTGTTGGAGAGTTGGGATGTAAAATGTGAGGGAGGGGGGGGGAGGAGGGACCTTGTTTTGTCATCTATAACATAACTCGCTGGGAGATATTTCTTTGCTCGTGATGTGTGTGTGTGTGTGTGTGTGTGGCTTTATTTAGAAAATAATATGGTGACCTGGTGGTCTAGGGGGTAAGGTGTCAGACTTCTGTGCTGGCGGCCGGGGTTCAATCCTCAGTCCCGGCACAAATTTATCTGATTACCAAACCATTCCTTCACCTCTGACTAGACATCTTGTGAATGTGGGGAATGCCAGGTCCTCCACCGTGGTTCGGATTCCACGTTAAACTGTAGGTCCTCCATTTCATCTCACAATCACCCTACCATTACACATTAGCGTAAGCACGTATAGCCCGAACGGGTAGTAGGACGCGGTACTAATAATAATATTAATAATAATAATAACTGTTGGCTATCGGATAAGGAGGTGTTTCCTACAAATACAAACAATACAAATAATACATATTTACATGAGTGCCTCCTGGAATCAAACCACAGTCCCCCTCGACCTATGGTCCACCCCTCTAAAACAGTGCCCCTGAAGGGCCTTCATCTGACCCCCACTTCACACACAAAGATAAGACCACTTCAACTCTACCGAGATTCGAACCCAAAGTCTCTCCTAGAGCGCTCTCACACCATCTGGAGGTGATGTTTAAAAAAGAAAAGATCGCTCAGATGTGTTCCATCATTAATCACGTGACCTGAGCCGCGGGACCAAACTTGTTACAGCCCTGCATCAAATTAAAGCTCTAACCTCAAATATGTTTATTACCTCAGCCGAGGTTTCCCCCATAGTTCAAAGTTCAGGGTTGCGCGCGCCTCTTGCGGCCATTGCGGCAACTCCGAGAGTAGCCATCTTTATTATAGTCTGGTAATCAGACAAGCACAGGCGCGCTTTATGCTATATTCTTCTTTTATTAATAATTGAAGTCTCACACAAAGTTAATTTGTCTTCGTATGTTAGGTAATACAAGACATTGTGGAGAGGCCGGGTGTGACGTAGTTTATAAATTACCACCAAGACGCAGATATACTCGCGAGCGGGTGACCTGGCGGACTAGGGGTAAGGTGTCGGACTTCTGTGCTGGCGGCCGGGGTTCAATCCTCGGTCCCGGCACAGATTTACCTGATTACCAAACCCTTCCTTCACCTCTGACAAGACATCTTGTGAATGTGGGGGAATGACAGGCCTCCATCGTGGTTCGGATTCCACGTTAAACTGTAGGTCCTCCATTTCATCTCACAATCACCCTACCATTGCACATTAGCGTAAGTGCGTATAACCCGAACGGGTAGTAAGACACGGTGATAATAATAATAATAATAATACAGCATATGGTCAGGAATATGACATAGTTTTGACGCGGCTAAAACCGTTCGCGGAACGGGTCTAACTGCTTCTTGTGTATAAATGTCAGACCAAAGATATAAATATCTTCTGTTTTATTTAATCGTACCGTCGTATTATGTGGAGCATTTCTTGACCGTTGGTTGCGAACTGTAAATAACAGTGAGGTACGGCTCTCCTGATGACGGGGACGTTGCCAAGTCATCCCACGCGGTGTTGCCACATTCCTGAGTCAACAGTTGGGCGGGTCGGTCTCGCGACATAACCGGTATGGACTATAATTTATGCTCTTACCCAAAAAGAAAGAAATATTCCCGTTTATGACATCCAATCCCTGGTTCGACACCAGGTAGCGTAGTAAACAAATATTTAATACAGTAGCCCGCTTCGGTGGCCGCATAGTCTAAGGCGATACTCTCACAGTAGACTAGACCGCCAATGATGGGAAGGTTGAGAGGTTCGGATCTCGGTCGGGTGTATTGAGAGTGGTTTTCCTAAACATTGTTTTCCACTCTCGCTCCATCCAAAAGCGGGTGCACTTCCTCTAAATATAGCCTTCCTAATCCCTAAAACCATTCGCGTAGTTAGTACTTAAGCTTATAACCCTTAGTAAGACGTGGTGCTAAAAAAAATAGTACGGTAGCACGCCGGCTATCCGAATTTATTCGCGACTGAGGTGGCTCGGATGGTATAAAGTTGAATGTATTGGAAAAAAGAAAGAAACCATTCTTCTCCAAGGCAAAGAAATACACAAGTTAAAACTTTTAAAAGAGTTTATAAACGCGAATAAATCGGCGGTCCCGGTTTAGTGAGAGTCAAGGCTTAGAGAAGAGCTTTTAACCGGTGTGCCGCGTTACATGGGTGTGCCTTGGAGGGTAAACAGGGGGTATGCCGCGCTACATTGGTGTGCCCTGGAGGGTAAACAGGTGAGCCGCGCTACATTGGTGTGCCTTGGAGGGTAATAAGGTGTGCCGCACAGGTTTGGAGGAAGATCAAAAAGAATGGGGGGGGGGGGTGGAAATTCAGGAATAAAAAATATAAATATTTTTAAATCCATGATTAAACCAGTTTTTTTTTATAAATAACACAAAAAACTACTAAAATTTTTGCCATTGAACTTTTTTTAAATAATAAAATCTCTTTTAAAAAAAGGTGATGGTGTGTCTTGACAATTTTAGTGCCTTGTGTGCCGTGAGTTTAAAATATTTGCCTTTGAAAGCATTCGATCACCGAAGCGGATATCAAACTAGTTAAAAAGATAATTGATAGGATTATAAAACCAGAATTTTTTTCCCACTCTTTATTAATTGTCTATTATTAAAAGGGTGTGTTAATGTCCTCAGGAATGTGTTGAACCCAGTAAAAGACAGAGGAACCTCAAAGCCCGGCCCCCGTCCCCCCTGCCCCCTCAGTCACAAGACCCGATCACCCCAGAATAATACGTCTCTTGACTGGTCGCAGAGACCGGAGCAGCCTGTATCCGTCCAGAGCTCTGTTCTGATACAAACATCCTCCTCAGCTACCAGCAGCGCCCATCCCTCACCCTGACCGACCGTCCGTTCCTCACGGTCGACTGATCGGGGTTCCCGTCATGCCTCATGAAGGTGTCGGATTCATTCTCTTCTCCCCGTGTACTTACTACCGGAGGTGCATCTTCAGCCTACACCCGTCTCAACAAGTTTTAGTTTTGTCTCATCATTATTATTAGCACCGCGTCTTACTACCCGTTCGGGTTATATGCACTTACGCTAATGTGTAATGGTAGGGTGATTGTGAGATGAAATGGAGGACCTACAGTTTAACGTGGGATCCGAACCACGGTGGAGGCCTGGCATTCCACACATTCACAAGATGTCTTGTCAGAGGTGAAGGAATGGTTTGGTAATCAGATAAATCTATGCCGGGACCAAGGATTGAACCCTGGACCCCCAGCAAAGAAGTCCAACACCTTACCCCCTAGACCGCCAGGTCACCTTAATTTATCTCTATACCGGGATCAAGGCCCCCTTAACGTTCATCTGACGTAAAGTTTCTCCTGGTGGTTAAAAAAAAAAAAGTCACTACGTTTCACTTAGCAACGTGACGTAATTTTTTTTTATCACCGCGTCTTACTACCCACTCGTTTTATACACTTATGTACTAATTACGCTAATGAGTTAAGGGATGATAAACGTTGAATATATAGAAAGTGTACCCACATTTGCGTGGAGGGAGAGTGGAAAAACCTCATTACACCCTACCCGGATTCAAGACCCGATCTCCTCGTCATCGTCAGTCTAGTCTAAAACGAGAGTGACGCCTTAGACCATGCAGACACCGGAAGAGAGACTTGGCCCAGATATGAAAGCTGTGGGTTGTCAGTTGTAGAAAACACGTGTGTGTGGACCTAGTTTTGAGACAAAGATCCTTACACAAGGCGTGTCTCAGGTAATTTAAAGTGCAGAACTGACTGATTGGATCAGTATACGACTTACAAACCAACTTAATTATATAAAACACAATAATCCCTCTCCCGTCCGTCCGCGAAAGAGGAAACCCTCGGGTTTTTTTTTCTATCGTCGGTGTTGGGAATAGAACCAAAGACCTACCAACCAAGTTAAGGTGTCGGGGGGAATCAACAATATGTGATGCACTTTCTATGGGGACATATCTGCCGCTAGAGAGAGAGAGAGAGGTGTATTACTTTCGTTCCGCGCCTCGATCCATATAGTCATCTAGCATAACCGCGATATTAGGGTCGACGATAAGGCCATTGCCACACCAGAAGTTGCTCCGAGGGAAATGTAGATGTTGAGATCATACCTTGACGCTCTCGGCGGCTCGGAGATATGACGTGTGTTGCTGTGCTCCGGAAGATTGGGACAATATGGCTGAGGATTTATTGCGCATTAGACCCGCCTCGGTGGCTAACGCGCTTGTCGTGTTGAGCTCGACTGCTGAGGACGGGGAGATCGAGGTTCGAATCTCGGTCGGGTGAACTGGGGGTGGTTTTTCCTAAATGGTTTTCCACTCTCCCTCCACGCAAATGCGGGCTCACTTCCTCTAATTCAACCTTCCCAATTCCTAATCCATTAGAGTAATTAGTACTTAAAGCGTATAACCCGAACGGGTAGTAAGACGCGGTGCTAATAATAATAATAATTACTGTTGAAGTGTTTCTAGTTGAGTTTTTTTTACGGATATTTATTTCTTTTATATATTGAATGAACTTGGTGAGCAAATAATTATTTACTCACCTTTTACTTAATTTCTTTGGAAATTAATTACTTTTTGACATAGATAATTTAGGAATTTCTTGTCGCTAACATAAATAAGAAATAATTATTGGAGATCAAGCTTAGTTTTCGTATAGTGCCTTCACACACCTTGTGTGACGATACTTAAATACTTGGTAATCTTGTATATGGTTTATGGATAAGCATTGGTTTATAATGGGATTTGTCCTATGATACGACCACTACTCGATTAAGATGCTACCTTCTGGTGACTGGTAACGCAAGAAGAACATGTCAATCATTAACCAACCAGTTACAGTACCTTCTGGTGACTGGTAACGCAAGAAGAACATGTCAATCATTAACCAACCAGTTACAGTACCTTCTGGTGACTGGTAACGCAAGAAGAGCATGTCAATCACTAACCAACCAGTAACAGTAGCCCTATGGCTTTTTTGGTGCTGACTGACAGTTCACAGCTGACTTTTGACAGTCAACATTTAGGCATATACCTAAATTTTGACCGTCAGAAGTGACAGCTGCTAAACACATATTTTTGCAGATCATTTGGTTCGGCGTAGGGATACATAATTTGGTCTGGTAACTTTTCAAAGCCATCAGCTGTCAACTGTGAGCTGTCATTCAGCACCAAAGAAGCCATGGGGCTACTGTAGTTACCTCTTAACAGATTCAAATGTACCTTTTTTTTTTCTATTTGAGTTAGCTGATAGTATGGTATGTTTTTCTCTCCTCTGAAAGACCTTCACACTTGATGAAGGTTGCACCTCGACGAAACTATTTTGTTTGTTCGGTCTTTCGGCCGAGTGAAAGGTAATTTGGTTGGAGATATTTAGAATTCCATCCAAGCCTCTGGGACTGTTTGTCGAATGCCAGCAAGAAATATTTACGGAGGACTATTTTAATAAGTAGGTCATTGATTTGTATCAATGCGCGGTTAAGACACAGATATTACTGTTACACACACTCACACACACACCACACCTATAATAGGTACACAATCTGATTTTCACAAGTATCCCGTTAATTGAAAACCGTAAAATAATAATAATAATAATATTGCCGCAATGAAGAGGGGAAAAAATATTACGATGGTTTACATTCTTAGTCCGTTTGGTTAGTAATGTGAAGAAAATCTTTATGGTTATCTATATGGAAGTAATATCGGAAGCTTTTGATAACATTATATATACCCTTTATAGTTAATAAATCAAATTATATTATTATTATTATTATTAGCACCGCGTCTTACTACCCGTTCGGGTTATACGCACTTACGCTAATGTGTAATGGTAGGGTGATTGTGAGATGGAATGGAGGAACTACAGTTTAACGTGGGATCCGAACCACGGTGGAGGCCTGGCATTCCCCACATTCACAAGATCAAATTATAAAAAAATTGGATTAACAAGAATAAAAAATCACGATGTGTAGTAAATAAGTAACAGGAGTACAGAACTTGAAGAAGTAGAGTTACATCACGTGATAGAATTCTGCTACCTAGGAGGTTAAATTACATAAGATAACAGATGCAACAATGATAATGTACAGTAGCCCCGTGGCTTCTTTGGTGCTGACTGACAGCTCACAACTTATAGCTGACGGCTCTGAAAAGTTACCAGACCAAACTATGTATCCCTACGCCGAACCGAATGAGCTGCAAAAAACATGTGTTTAGCAGTTGTCACTTCTGACGGTCAAATTTTAGGTATATACCTAAATGTCGACTGTCAGAAGTCAGCTGCGAGCTGTCAGTCAGCACCAAAGAAGCCACGGGGCTTATTGTAAGTATAACAGCGAAGGCAAAGAAAGCTTTTCGTAACGAGAAGACGTTATTAAACTCGACTAGCGTGAATTTGGGAATCAGGAAATAGTTCCTTAAGGCATATGTTTGAAGCGTTGTGCTTTAAGGAAGTGGAAACATGGAGCAATGGCGCGACTGGCAGGAAAAGATGGTATCAAATACAGAAGTGGCGAGGAAAGCAAATTAAGAAAGGTGTACAACAAAATATAAGAGTTAACATTTTAGGCCATGTACTGAGACCTTATCAAATCTTATCACAATATTATATCAATAAAAAAACAGAACATACGCGCTTTCCTAAATTTCTCTTTTTAATAAACTTGGAGATGGAAACTTCATCAAGCTATAAAAATATAGTTAAAAGAGAAACTAAAAGTTGGGACCAAGTTTTCGAGACCGGGTTCGATACCAGACTAGTGCGGCTTGTATTTGCTTGCAGATTTGTCCTGTTGTAATGTAAGGTCCCTTATTAATAATAATATCTAGCACCGCGTCCTACTACCCGTTCGGGTTATACGCTTTATGTACTAATTACTCTAATGGATTAGGAATTGGGAAGGTTGAATTAGAGGAAGTGAACCCGCATTTGCGTGGAGGGAGAGTGGAAAACCATTTAGGGAAAAACCACCCTCAGTTAACCCGACCGAGATTCGAACCTCGATCTCCCCGTCCCTCAGCGGTCGAGCTCAACACGACAAGCGCGTTAACCAACTACGCCACCGAGGCGGGTAAGGTCCCTTATTCTGTAGTGTTATCCAAATGATATGGCGTAAGGAAGGCCGCATTCAAATGAGCGAACAGGAGCTGAGACTAGGTGCGTAAATAACTGTTTCGAGCTAAACCTGGTGGAGAGAAAATAAAACTTAGCCGTCTTCATGAGAAAACAGTTTATTGAAGAGAATTACATTACGGTCCAACATTCGTGGACAACAGCTGCGACTACTATCGTAATCGGTAGCAGAAAAAAAGGGATCTTTAGGATGCACGGATGGCTGGAAATGTTAGTGTCTCTCTTCTCTAGAGCAAACAATTTAAAATGGTTTACAGCTCATCAAGAGATGATACTGATATAAGCAAATAATTAGCAAACTGTACCTTGATTTTATCTAAGTTCATAAAACGGTGTATAAAAACAGACATTTTCCATACTTACAATGATTGATTATTATAGGATGCTACGACAATTTTTAGATTTGTTGTCTTTTTTTTTTTAACCATGAACCTCTTCTGGTTGGTGCTGCGTCTTCTCACAAGCCCCATAGCGGCTCAAGCTATCGGTTCTCATGAACCAGATCACGTGGGTTGGTCTGAAAGATAGAAACCTTTCTGTGGATCCACACGTTCACCCAAAACAACTGCGCAGAACAGAACAGTGGTCACGTGACGAGCTCCGAGCCAATCACAATATTTCCGCTTCATCGGCGAGACGTTCCGCTAAAGTTCAACATATCTTCACCCGAGAATGCAAGTGTTCTATCTCCAAAATTGTTAAATTTGAGATATTTGGTGTTTAAGTTTATTTAGAATGCATATGATCCACCTGTGGTGAAATTGAGACTATTAAATAATTACTAAAGAGGATACAAACTCTACTTGTCTTCTAGTAACATTGGTTTTATACACAAGGTCAAACTTCAATGCTCTCTTACACAAAAGGGAAAAATTGGACATAGAACACTTGCATTCTCGGGTGACGATATCTCTACTTTGTCCGCTCTGCCTGAGATGTCCGGCACAGGAGAACCAATCAAATCTCAGAACCAACCATCTCAAATCAGTGCACATGCGCTGTAGAGCTAGAAGCAAACAGACAACTTCGTTTGCTGCTGTGAGGAGATTTGAAATAACCCGTTAATGTAAAGCGTGTTTATATATGTATTGGATTGTGCAACGACATAGCGTTATAATTTGTAAACCAAACATTTTGCTAAAACGAGTTCACGCAAATCAGTTTGTGCAAATTGATCCTACACAAGATTACTCGTTTATACGTTCAGGGTAGATTCGTGAAAATGTTCACCTGCATCAGTAGTTTCCAGTTTCTTCTCTTAGAAGATTGTTGCTCCAGTAATGGCGAGTTTCTACTGGATTACAAGTTCACCCAAGACAAAGGGAGGAAGAAGAGTTTTATCAGTTATCGGTTTGTGTTGTGTGCAAAGAAGAAGCTGAACCAATCTAAGAAAAGTCGAAGATGGGCCGAATTTTGGCTGCTAAAAAGAGAAGAATTTTCACATACTAACTCAACCAGCGAGTTGCGGCATGACCCAAATGATTTTTGTAAATATGTGTGTGTGTGAACCTCCCGTCTCAGATCCTGTCTGCGCATGCGTGCTAACCAACAAAACCCGTTTATAAACGCTCAGTATTTGCGCCGATCTCAACTAGAAAATCTAACACGAACAGATTTAGCTCAATAAATACTTTTTATATTTGCGCAAACTACAAACTATCGTTTTACTGACACAGTTGTTCGTACAAACCCACTAGTTTGTACAAACTAATTAATTGAGCGTGTAGGCCCAACATTAGACGCGTAACTCTTATGAAGGGGTACGGGGGCAAGGCCGTAGCCAGTCAATAATTTCAGGGGGAGGGAGGGGGGGATTGATGGGTAGGCCAGGCCCACATCCCTCCAATTGCTGTAGGCTATAAAAAAAAATCTAAATGATAAACAGTTCTAGAAGCTTTCTGATGTTTTTTATGGCAACATAACCCCCTAACTGCCGAAGGCTAGATTATTATTATCATCATAATCACCGTGTCTTACTACCCGTTTGGGCTATACCCACTTACGCTAATGTGTAATGGTAGGGTGATTGTGAGATGAAATGGAGGACCTACAGTTTAACGTGGAATCCGAACCACGGTGGAGGCCTGGCATTCCCCACATTCACAAGTTGTCTTGTCAGAGGTGAAGGAAGGATTTGGTAATCAGATAAATCTGTGCCGGGACCGAGGATTGAACCCCGGCCACCAGCAGAGAAGTCTGACACCTTACCCCTAGACCACCAGGTCACCCCGAAGGCTAGAAACTATTATAAATACTAAACACCTCTAGAAGTGCTTTTTATGGTAACACAGCTTCCTAATTTGTACTTGTATCTTAATTTTGATAGTGTTTGAACCATAAATAAAACTATATATAATAATTGTATTCATAAAATGTCGGGGTGGAGCCCCCCCTGGCTACGGCCTTGGACGGGCGTATTATAAACACAACTTAAGTAAGGATGAGGAAAGTGAATAAAGGTCCATCCCAGCATCTAGCAAGGAGACAAACAATCCCTATCCGGTCGTTCGCTATAACCGTGGGACTAAAACATCAACTATCGACCAAATAGCTGTTTGGTGTCCACGATAAACCGTGTCAAAGAGGCGTGCGAAGGTTTGTCTCGGTCACGTGCGCGGAACTATGCGCCGTTTAGTCGGAGTCTGCGCACGCGAGAAGATGGGACGGTTTGGAGTTGAGTCAAACAAGCTTTTAGACCTTGCACGGCGGTGCATCAGTCATGCCCCACTTGAATCTAGGGTGGAGTGAATATTCTTTTCTTGTCGTTTTCTGGGAGAGCCATTCTAAAATCATTAATGGGAAGCAAACAGCGGCGGTTTCCATTTACATGATTCATAGCTATGAACTGTAGCTACACACACATATATATAACTTTTATTATAATTATTATAATACCACCCATCTCGGTGGCGTAGTTAGCTAACGCGCTAGATTCGTTTTGAGCTTTACTGTAATCTATAGTTCAAGTCACTGAAAGAGTTCATTGTTTTAATCCATAGTTCAAGTCACTGAAAGAGTTCGTTGTTTAATCCATAGTTCAAGTCACTGAAAGAGTTCGTTGTCTAATCCATAGTTTAAGTCACTGAAAGAGTTCGTTATCTAATCCATAGTTTAAGTCACTGAAAGAGTTCGTTTTCTTATCTACTGTTCAAGCCATTGAAAGAGGTTACGCGTGAGCTACGAGACACCCTGTATATTCCGGAAAGTCGCAAACCGGCCGCGACCTCCCTGGCCAATCACGTGCAGATCCTTCCTTATTGTAATGCCCCGTTATCCAATCAAAGTTATCCTTTTAAAAAAAATAGAGAAAATGTTCTTCAAAAGCTAAATACGCTTTTATCCGCTAGACCATGAAATTGAACGGCTTTTTGTATTCAAAATTTAAACGCGCGAGAATTTGATTTTCAATTTAACTCTTTTTTTACTTTGAGTGGACGTGATTTTTTTTTATCAATTTGTATTTTTATTTATGAATGGACGATTGAAAATTCTGATTCTGTAATTGAATAACTGTGGATGGTTACGTGCGTGGTTTGTAGTTTGTAGATTTTTTGGCGATCCTATTCTGTTTCGAAATAATTGCTAGATGGATGATAAAGGCTGTGTGCTTGCTGTCTGGAGTTTTTACCAAACTTCCCGATAAGCTACAAAGCTGAAATCTCCAACAATGATTGAATGGTAGGGCCTGAGAGCTTTATATATATATATATAGTTCGACAAAATAAAGCAAATATTTCTCCAGTAGAAATATAAGGTTTAATTTTCTTCACATGGTGACCTCAACATTTCTTGAATAATTTCTCAAGAATGTTTTGGAATTTGATGAGAGCTTTTTTTTTCTTTTCTTTTTTAAACTTTCTCATTAAAAATGCCAATCGATCAAAAGCTTGACAAACATTCGAGAACTTTTATGATTGTCAAATGTAGGAAATTAAACTTTATATGTTTCTGCTGGACCAATATTTTATTTATTTTGCTGAACGGCCCTAAGACCGAATATTTCTCTTTGTGGGGTTGGCAGCCTTTGAGGTGGTATTCAGCACACCACGATCACGTGACTTGGGCGTGAAGCCAGGAATTTGATAGAGTTTTGACGAGGCTAAACCGTGTGGTCAACGGGTTTAACTAGTTCTCGGTGTCCAGAGGTCCCTGCTTCTTATCCTAGGTGATGCATAAAACAGATTTTTTGAGATTGTGCGTAGGTCCAGCCTCTTTCTTGTGTTTAAAATAAAACAATATGGGCCGGTGACGCCATTTAGCGTAGTTTTTATTTATTTAGCACCACGTCTTACTACCCGTTCGGTTTATACGCTTTAAGTACTAATTACTCTAATGGATTAGGAGTTGGGAAGGTTGAATTAGAGGAAGTGAACCCGCATTTGCGTGGAAAACCATTTAGGAAAAACCACCCCCAGTTCACCCGACCGAGATTCTAACCTCGATCTCCCCGTCCTCAGCAGTCGAGCTCAACACGACTAACGCGTTAGCCAACTACGCCACCGAGGCGGGTTTTAGCGTAGTTAGTTATTTATATAACACGCATCAAAGGGCGTACGAACTAAATATTAAGGGTCATTTTGTATGGTTTGCCGAAGATGGGAAGGTCAGAACTCAAATCCTAATCAGGTGAACTGAAAATAAAATAAAACATTTGGTCCTCTAAATTATAACTTGTTCATTAAAATAATTAAATGTAGATAGTCCGGAAGGGTAGTAAGACATGTTGTAAAAAAAAATCGGAGTAACTTTTTTTTAGTTGCTTATTTTATCAGGCACACTTAATTTGCCCTGATCGATTACACTATGGTACTATCTTACGTGAACTGAACCATGGTGTAACTACAGTAGCCTCATGGCTTCTTTGGTGCTGACTGACAGTTCACAGCTAACTTCTGACAGTCAACATTTAGATATATACCTACATTTTGACTGTCAGAAGTGAGAGCTGTTAAACACGTGTTTTTGCAGATCATTTGGTTCAGTGTAGGGATACATAATTTGGTCTGGTAACTTTTCAAAGCCGTCAGTTGTCAGCTGTGAACTGCCAGTCAGCACCAAAGAAGCCATGAGGCTACTGTAGACACGGTAAGCGCGTTACCATAAATGGTATCAAAAATACCTTTCATGGTTCCACTATTTCATGGTTTAAAAGATAGGGCCTTAGTGTAATACATCAAGGAAATATTGATACCTTTCGGCGTAAACTGAGTGTGCCTGGTTACATAATGTTATGCGATAACCCCATAGTGTAATGTGTTAAGGTAAGACCGCTAGCATTCAAGGTAAACGAGTGTATATTTGTGGATAACAAATGAATTCATGCCTCGCATCCACGAAGACATTCTCTGAACACGTCTGTGACCACTAACACTACTGGCATAGTTAGCTGATGACCTTACAGTGCATTATGTCCATGAAGACATTCTCTAAGCACGTCTGTGACTACTGGCATAGTTAGTTGGTCACTGTACAGTGTCTTGTGTCCATGAAGACATTCTATGAGGACATTCTCTGAACACGTCTGTGACTACTGGCATAGTTAGTTGGTCACTGTACAGTGTCTTGTGTCCATGAGGACATTCTCTGAACACGTCTGTGACTACTGGCATAGTTAGCCGATGACTGTACAGTTGTTAGCGTGGGTAACCAGTACGCAGGCGCGGCCCTCCAGCCACAGTGACCACGAAATACAAGTGCTCTGTCGCGGCTCTGGTAGGTTAATATATCACCAGGTGTGGCAACCTTACAGATCTAGACACCAACTAGGTTTTTCTAAAGTTGAATCAGATGACGCTAGTCACGAAAAGAGGACCGCGTCGTGAAACCAGTGTCAGGGGGACAGGCAATGGGGCAATGCTGTATAAAGGATCGAGTCCGGGGCAGTGGTATTTGGAGTTTTCTTTGGCACCCTGTCTTACTAATCGTCCAGGATATATGCATATTTACTAATTACGGTTTATGTTTTATGGATAAGGATGGTTGCATTTTAGAGGAACTGTACCAGTATTTGCGTGAAGGGAAACTATCCTCAGTACACCCGACCGGGATTTTAACCCCAGCATTCCCGTTATTGGCAGTCTAGTCTATTGCGAGAGTTACACCTTAGACCAGGGGCTTGTAACCAGGGTATCCATTCGTACCCCTTTGGGGGGTATGGGAACCAACCAATGGGAGGTCTGAAAGGTATGTTTCTGTCAGAATTATACTTTTATTTTGTTTTTCTATAAATATATATGATAAAATCCCGATGATATTGTTTCAGCTGTTCTGTTCCTAAATACCGAAATGTAAAATCAATCTATTGACATCCTTTGAAGTAATTATGGTACCTAATGGACCCAATATCGTTGCTGAGTGAAATGCAGGTCTTATGGAGAAAAACTTTATTTTCTTCACTCTCTCTCTCTTTCTTTCAGTTAACTGTTGCCAAATCTCCTCGCTCTCAGTAATGTCGGAAGGTGGTATTCTGGGGTAAGAAGGAGCTACTGGCAACGTCGACTAACCAGCGTCGCCAAACTTGTCTTCTATTTGAGGGGAGATTTACCACACGAAAACCAGAAAATGACAACGCTGTCGCCCAATAGAAGTCATGCAGTTCCCTTGAGAGAATATCCAATGTAGTAATGATGATTTCGATAGTCTGGTGGAAAGGGTACTTACTGAGGGGGGGGGGGGATAGGAAGAAATACCTATTTGGTGGTTTGTGATATTAAAAAGGTTAAGTACACTTTATTGCAGCATTCGACCACCGAGGAGAGTAAACACATCATCTTCAACTGAGTGAATAAATTTCGCACATATTAAAATATAAATAGAATTGTGAAAGTAAATTAATATTTTCATTTTATTTTCCCATCTGCAGACCCGTACTGGAAACATGTGTGTGTGTGTGTGTGTGTGTGTGT
>CABFVX010000711.1:0-12352 GCA_902151425.1 Timema shepardi | reverse complement strand
ATTATTATTAGCACCGCGTCTTACTACCCGTTCGGGTTATACGCACTTACGCTAATGTGTAATGGTAGGGTGATTGTGAGATGAAATGAAGGACCTACAGTTTAACGTGGAATCCGAACCACGGTGGAGGCCTGGCATTCCCCACATTCACAAGATGTCTTGTCAGAGGTGAAGGAAGGGTTTGGTAATCAGATAAATCTTTGCCGGGACCGAGGATTGAACCCCGGCCGCCAGCACAGAAGTCCGACACCTTACCCCTAGACCACCAGGTCACCTCCATAAGTGTAAAGTGAGAAGGATGCTGAGAAGGGGCACAAAGGACACCCATTGTGGGTGGAAGGCCCTAACACAGGCATGACAAAACTAACCCAAAATCGTCAAAAGGCCACGTTGAGCGAAAAAAATTACTGAAGCCACATTTAATAGAAAATAAAATTTACAGAATGGTATTTATCACGAGTAAAAAGAATTATAACATATTACCAAGAGAAACGAATAAGCTCCCTATATAAAATATGACCAACCCTTTATTATTTAGCAAAAATTTTAAAAATTATTTTATCCACAACCTGTTATGGGCTTTAAATCTTGTACCAAAATTATTTTGTGGTCAACAAATGCATGTCCACGAAGCAATACAATCTATATGTGATGCACAACGCTTACTATACGTATCTGCTGTGAAACATTGCACACACTTGGCGAGTAGATTATATAATATCCGGGAATTGGTCCATGTCGAACGGAGAGTAACAAATTGGTCACACTGGCTTCACAATCCAGGATTCTACGAATTTATTCCAAATTTCCGAATATCAAATCATAAAATGTTGTAACTCTACAATAACTAACCGGTCCTGTGGTGTACTGGACAGTGCACCTTACTACGAGCCTAGGGGGGCCAGGTTCAGTTCTCGACTGATTCTTTGGGTATTTTGCTCGAAAGGGGGATTACCGCAACGGTCACCAGGGTTTGGTAAGTTAGGTTTAAGTGATTCCACTGGTAACACACCCTTATACTTACTACCCCTCTTACATTCGGGCGTCCCCTGCACAACAATACATTAGTACGAGCTAATATTTCCACTACTAGACAATATAGATATTAAATCTAAAAAATGTTAAAAAGAAAAAACTGGGTCATATTGTTTAAGGGTTCATCTAAAGGTCGGGGTGACCTAGCGGTCTAGGGGTAAGGTGTCAGACTTCTGTGCTGACGGCCGGGTTTCAATCCTCGGTCCCGGCACAGATCTATCTGATTACCAAACCCTTCCTTCACCTCTGACAAGACATCTTGTGAATGTTCACATTAGCGTAAGTGCGTATAACCCGAACGGGTAGTAATACGCGGTGCTAATAATAATAATAATAATAATAATAATAATAATAATCTAAAGGTCCGTGGGTCACACATGATCATGGATAGGACAGCAAGTTCGACATGCCTGTTCTAATGAGTCAATCTCGCATTAGACTGCATTTCCAATGTCGGGAAATCGTGATGATAAAAAAAAATCTTTCTCTTTCTCTCCCCAAACAAATATGGGTAAATTTAATCCAAATTATACCTTACTCATCCCTATAATAATGGTGCAAAGCTGTGAGTATCCCAAACAGCTAATAAGACAAAATGTACCAAAATCAAATCAATAACAAAGTGAGAAAAAATAAAAATTAAAGTTTATATATTTAATAATTAAAAATACATTACAGAAGTTAACAAAAAAAAAAGATCAAGTAAACAAAAGTAAATTAAATAATAATTTACATTAGAAAAAAATAGCTTATAAAAAATTATAAATAAACGACATAAAACCTTAAAACTAACAGATAGTTATAATATTACTATTTTGTAAATGGATTCGGTTTAGATTAAACATACAAACTATTTATGTAACATTTACATGAAAAATACCCTATGTATTCACAACGAAATGTGTGACATATCTAACCTAATGGCAGACTGATAATATACATGTACAGCTAGTTCTGAAGTCTGTAGATACAAGTTCAATATAGCTCCTCTCTACATCAAGTCGAGGTTTAAAGTCAAATCAAACGTCTTACAAACATCTTGTGTGAAGAACATTTTGGTTTCGCTATTTTGTGATTTTTTTTTAAATTTATTTATTTAAATTTATGTTTACCTGGTTGTTGGTATCACTTCCCTTCCTTGCGGCAAACCACAGGAAATGCAAAACCGATTTTCAAAAAAACGAAAATAGTCTTTAATTTGATTCATAATAAATTTTTAAAAAATGTATGAGAAGTTGAATTTGTTGTTGTTGTTGTGTTCTATTAATGTTCATCTTCGTTGCGAGGTAAAGTTTTGTTGCAGACGTCGAGTTTAAATCTTGGTGTGATATGGCTCTGAAAACAAAATTATAGTTTGATGATAATTCTTAATTATAAGTAATTATTTTTATGTAAATAAAAATTTTAATGTTTTTATAGAAGTTTTTTCAACAGATGGGATTATTAACACCCATAAAAGTCTCGGGGGAAGTTGGTGTTGACCAATGACCAAAATTGTTTCAAGATGGGGACGGGGGAGCGGGGGTTGGTCTTTCCAAATAATGACAAACTCCTCGAGTCAAGAGGTAACGGAATCCCGGTGGCCTTTTCTGGGAATAGTTTGATATCTTTATTTTTGATTAAAAAAAACATTCGGATTATAAGCCCATGTACTAATTACACTAATGGTTTAGAGATTAGGAAGGTTTAAGTGAGAGGAAGTGCACCCACATTTGTGTGAAAGGAGAATGGAAAATTATTTAGGAAAAAACCACTTTCAATGCACCCGACCAGTATTGAACCACGATCTCCCCGTCTTTAGCGGTCTAGTCCAACACGAGAGTAACGCGTTAAACCACATGGCCACCAAATTCAGGTAATTAAGTTGTAAATAACCTATGCTTTAAAACACATCAAATACAACAACCAATAAGATTACTTACGTCTCACAGGTATTGGCGGCGCAGAGGTGACGGCGGGAATAGTCACGTTGATGTAGTCCGGGAGGTCGGAGGTATCACTCGGACAAGGACTCGCGGGAGCGACGTTGTCCACGCCCGTCTTGGAGCCTTCCGAGCCCGCGGGCCTACCCCCGTCAGTCCCTTGGTCACTCTTGTTAACGTTCATGTAATCTCTGAGCGCGGAACATTTGGGTGAGACGCAGGGTGTTTTGACACTGCTGCCCGTCTCGAGTTCAAGGGTGAGGTACTCCGTGTTGGTTGGGTTTGTTTCCGAGATCCTGTCTTGTGTTTTTGTCGGTACACGAGCAGTCAGCTCTGAAACACGGTTACTAAGTTATCTATCCTGGTTTTTAAAATAGTAAAATTAGAGTTGGGTTGAATACACTATTTTATGGATCCGAATCTTGGGAAAAAATTATGAACATAATAGGAAATATAAATATAATGTAATAATATAAAATACAAATAGTAACTGATTGTTAACCTTCTTTCTTATAATACATTCATTATAACAGTCATACATTAAATCAAATGTTAAATTAATGATCTGGTGCCTGGTTGTTGAGTCCGTCCTATAAGTCTAATTAATTATGAACCATGGATAGACAGTATTAGAGCTCTAAAAACAAATTTCACTTGAAAAATTGATTTAAGAAAATAATAGTTCACAAAGCATTCGAGTCTTGATCCTGACATTTTCTCAAATCTCCTTAAGGAGTCGAAAGATTCATCCATAAATAAAATGTTTAGTCTCACTTTTTTCAGCTATGTTTCTTTTTGCATGGAAGGCGCAGAAAAGAGGGAAAGGAATTGATACAATGTGGTGTTTACAGTCGAAAGAGGAACACAGTACACACTTTACACTGCTGCCACTGAACAAAGAGTTAATGGCTGCTTCTTGAATAAAAAAAATATAGTTTCCACCCGATCCCTCGAACCTAATTTTCATTCTATTGGAACTCATCAGGAGGGAGTGTGAAAAGGAAATTGGTAAAAGATGATACCTTATATTTAAGACGATTGGCCCTTTTCATTTGGCAGAGCCGTGAGAACAAACTGTTATCTTCAAGAATTTTTATTGTTTTGTGATTTTCATTTCGGAAACGGTTTGTTCAAGAATAGAAGCATGTTTATTAAGTTATAATTTTTATATAAACACCTCCTCTATAATTTTAACAGTGATCAAATATCAATGATTTTAACATTTTTCAATAGAAAACTGTCGGCTGCATAGCAAAAAATAAGAAAATATAACAATTAATAAACATCGATACATTATCTTAGAAGGGGTGTTGAAAATATTAACATAAAAATTTCACTCGTTCTCGAGAAAACTTACATTTCCAAAGTTTGATTTTTCCGCAAGACCTGTCCGGTAGCTAGCGCCATCTACGGTTTACATGATCCGTCTGTTCTTGTTGGCGCGGAAGGATACTTTGGTCGGTTGTGAAGCCACGCCACGCCTTTCACCCTTTCGCCCACCACCCCACAAAATAGGTTTCAGAATTGCACTTGAAAGGGCCAAGGGCCTTAATTTTCTCACCTTCTTGAGATGGCCCACATATCCCTCCGACGCTGATGTAACAGTTCCCGTCATCAAACTCGGTCTCTGGGACATCTGGACGAGGCACGGGCTGAGGAGGACGTTCCTGCAAACATCAATGTTGTTGTTGTTTTTGTTACAATAGAGTGTGGATAGTTTGGACTAACTGGGGATCGATCCACTACAGATTATTGAATTGTCTAGATTTTCGAAAATACAGTACAGATACCTAAAATTTAAAAAATAAGCATAGACAGGGTACCTACGAAAACTCAGTGTTAGGGGAGAAACATTTTCACTTTATTTAAATAACAAGCTCACACATTGTTTTTTGTTGCTAAATATCATAATTTTCGAAGGCCTATATATATAATACGATTAAAATCTAACGAAGAAAGAAAGTCTCTATTTTTTTCTAAACGAGGTTTGAGGTGCGTTTTATGGCGGCCATGTCTCTGATATTGATACCACTGTACTTATTTTTATAAATAATATTTTTTCTTGGTAATCCCAATTATCAATAATCAAGATTATTATTAATATAACTATCAACATCATTATCACTAGCATCATCCTTACTATTATCATCAGTTAACATCGCGTCTTACTACCTGTTATACGATTATGTACCAATTAGGCTAATGGTTTTAGATATTAGAAAGGTTGTATTTTGAGGAAATTTACCCACATTTACATAGAGGGAGAGTGGAGAACCATTTCGGAAAAACCACCATTAGTACACACGACAGGGATTTGAACCTCAATCTCCCTGTCATCGGCAGTCCAGTCTACTGCGAGATTAGAGCTCCTTAGACCACGCGGCCACCAAAGCGAGTCATGATAATGTTGTTGATGATGATGATGATGATGATTAATTGAATCAAACTGATTAAACTCGAAATTTACTAGAAAATAATCATAGCTCCCGAGTCTTAGAAATTGTTTTTAATCGAGCCATTGGCCCATACTCAAATTTATGAACATTCGCATTTACAGTAGTTATACTACTAACACTAATAATAATAATATAATATTGTGAGAACAAGTGAACATTTGGGGGAGCGTGTTACCTCAATACAAGTGCACGGCACGGTTGCGGCGGTCAACTTCACAGGAGCAGGGGTGTAACGCGGGGGAGAGAACCTCCGTGCCTGCTGTGTTATGATTGGTCGGGGAGCCGGTGGGATCTCGTAGTTGGCGATACCTTTACCAAGCCTGGCGCCATCGTACGGGAGAGTGATCATTTGCTAAAAGAGAACATATTATGTTTGACACAGAGGCTGGTCGAATCCACCATTTTAATAATTTGAATATTTATTTTACCTACTATTCTCAAATTTGAACTTGAATCTTGGGAAAAAAATTTATGATCGTAATAGGAAATAGGAACAGAGCAGAATGATAGAAAATGGAAAGAATAGCAAATGTTGACATTTTTTTGCTAAAATGCATTCATTATAATATTTGTACAGTCAGTTGAGTGTTAAACTACTGGTCTAGGGTCTTGTTGTTGTGTTCATCCTATATTATATGGGGCTGAACCAAAAATTTGCAGAATTAGAGCTCTAAAACAAAATTTAAAACACAAGATTTAAAAATAATAATTAAAAATTGAATCTTGAATTCAATATTTCTCGAATCCTTGAAGATCATCGAGGTTTGAAGGATTCTAAAAATGATGAAATGAGCCTAGTGGAGACTGTAAATAAAGCTATTTTAAATATCTTGACTGGTGATCTTTCTGTATAATTCTCTGATGCCGTGTTGTCGTGTTTACCTTCCTGTCCTCGGGGTCGGAGTGCGTTCCGCTGTCCCCCAGGCTGATCCCGCTGCAGCCACTTACGGTGCTCATCCGCCCCGAAGAGGACGAACCTGGGAGAGAAGAAGTAATTAAACAAATACCATTTATTTTCACGCCCTTGTCATATAAATAAGATTATCAGCGCAGCGGGACTACATTTATTACGAAAAGTGAATGAATACCAATTCTTACTGAAGTTGGGTGCCTCAGCTCAATTTTCTATTGTCATCGCGTCTTACTACTCATTCGGGTTAGTCACATGTGTCCCAATTACACTAACGTGTAAAGGGATTAGGAAGGTTGAGTTTTAGAGGAAATGTACCCACATATGCAGTGAGGGGTGAGTGGTAAACCATTTAGGAAAAACCCAACCTCATTACACCTGACCAGAATCGAACCCCGATCTCCCCGTCTTTGGCATTCTAGTCCGTTGCGAGAATAATACCTCACACATTGCAGTCACTGAATGGGCTTATTTTCATCCGTTTTGTAAGTTCACACACACATACGAGGTATTTACGACTTCAGACGGTCCTGCCTAACACTTGGCTTGAGGGGAGGAGAAGGGCGAGTCGAATGGGGCAATTTTTCTCAAGTCTTCTTATAGCAGATACCTCTCTCTTTTTAAAGTAGCAATTATTATCGAACCGCTTCGGTGGCCGCGTGGTCTACATAAGCGTATACCCTGAACGGGTAGTAAGACAAGGTGTTTGAAAAGATATATATATTCCCGTGGCTGTGACACTCAACACCCAGCTCATCGCTCAGCTCTGACGGTATGAGTGGCCGGTTAAGTGGGACTTGTAGAGCAAGAAAACACGCAATTAGTATAGAGTAGTGATGTCACTCATGTAGTGGACCCTCTTTAGTGCACTCAGACCTTGGATTCGAATCCTTACATCCTTGTCGACTGTTGTAGGGTAGTGATTGAATGAAAGGTGTGGGGTACACTCACTGCAGGTGCTGTGGAGACTGAGACTGCTCACTGGCCGCATGCACAGGGGTACGTTGTCAGCTACCGCCGCCACCTTGCTGCCATCTGCCGGGCTACCAGAGGAACTATCACCGGCAGTCTCTTTCATATCTGAAACAAAACAGAATCAAGAGTTGGGTCCAATACGCTTTTTATAAATATTTTTATTTAGCACAGCATCTTAACTTCCCGTTCGGGTTATGCGCTCATGTACTATTTACACTTATGAGCTAGGGATTGGAAAGGTTTAATTGAGAGGAAGTGCACCCGCATTTTTGTGGAGGGAGGGAGAGGAAAAGACATTTAAGAAAAAACTACACTCACTGCACTCGACTGGGACAGAAACCTGATCACCCTGTATTTGTAAGTCTAGTCTAACACGAGAGAATCATGTTAGACCATGTACCCACAGAAGCAGTTTCTTTTTAAATTAATTGTTGGAATCTCTAATTTTAAATCCTCGAATCATTGAAACCACAAACCCTCAAATACTTGAATCCTTAAACCCTCAACTCTTCAAACACTCAAATCCTTGAATCCTTAAACCCTCAACTCTTCAAACACTCAAATCTTTGAATCCTTAAACCCTCAACTCTTCAAACACTCAAATCCTTGAATCTTCAAACCTTCAACTCCTTAAACCCTTGATACCTTAAATCGTTAAGGTCAAAGAGAATTCCAGAAAATACCGAATTCAAGATTTAAAAAAAAAAACGAAACTTATACACATTCCCAACACATAAATATGTTTTTCGAATACCTTTTGGTTTCCCTTTAAAGAAGCCTCTGATGCGATCGAAAGGTGTCGGTCTTTTCATCTGTTCTTTCATCTGCGTCTGCAGACGCTCGTATTCCTGCCGCATCTGGCTAAGTTGCTCCTGACATGAAAATAGAGAGAACAATTTAAACAATATAGAAACAGTAAAAAAATTCCGATTTTGATACGAAGCCCGCTTTCGAACACCAACAGTGATTGAAAGTGGTGATCACTAAAATTTGGCATTCTACAAATAGGCATGACGGGGAGCTTTGGGATAATGACGGGTTTACGACAAGCCGACAGTCTATCTCTTTATTTTTACTACCGTCAAAAGTGTGTGTTTTTATTCATTTTATAGTAGCCCCATGACTTCTTTGGTGCTGTATGACAGCTCACAGCTGATAGCTGATGGCTTTGAAAAGTTACCAGACCAAATTATATATTCCTACGCCGAACCATATGATCTGCAAAAACATGTGTTTAGCAGCTGTCACTTCTGACGGTCAAAATTCTGGTATATATCTAAATGTTGACTGTCAGAAGTCAGCTGTGAGCTGTCAGTTAGCACCAAAGAAGCCATGGGACCACTGTACATGTCCTTAGCTAAGTGTCCTATTTTTCTTCATCCATTTCCTTTTTCTCTCTTTTATGTGTTTTTAGTCTCCTCTTTTATGAGATTGTGTTTCATACTCCTTTATGATGAGTTTCGATAGAATGAAACCTAGGTCGGGGGTTCGGGCCGTAACAATTAATTTTCTTGAAGAGGCAGCCAATACCTCTTTGTCCAGTGGTAGCAGTGTGAACTGTGAACCGTGTTCTTGTTTTCATTGTAACAACTATGTTTGTGCTTGTTCCCTTTTATATGCTTCTATCCATCTCTCCTGTACCTTCTTCCAAAAAATATCTAGATAAGAAGTAATGACGATGTAGTACTTGTTTGTCCTTGAAGGATTGCTGCACATCATTCCTGTTCTTCCAACTATCGACAAGTTTCTCGACCTCCGAGATGGTGAATACGTTGTTCTTGAAATCGTTGATTATCTCCAGTAGCTGATCTTGGGCGCCTTGCGACAGCTGCTCTCTGGACTTCTTTACACTGCCACCTGTTGGGGGAAATATGTATTTTAAGATTGTTAATAACTCTCCTCTAATGAATTTGTGTGTGAAGATTACCACAGCTGATCCATCATTTTTTTTTTTAGTCACTAAACTGTTATTTACGAAGCAATCTTACAAATCCAAATTCTATCGTTTTTAACTGTTCTTTCTATTTTTTTTCTAACAATTGAAAGGAAAAAAAAGACCAAGGAAGCGATTGAGGGAAATTGTAATATTAGAGGTGGAGAAAAGATGGAAAGATAATTTCTCTACAAAAAAAAAAGTCAGCAAAGAAACTTTTGTTCAAGTCGTCTGGTGCAACAAATAGAAACCCTACGGCTAAAATTGGCATATGCCAAACAAACCAAAAATTTGAAGTTAAAATATATTTGGTTTAGTTAAACTTTGTAGAAGATGATAAGACACACAAATAGGAAAATATCAAATATATTTTTTTTTAATAAAGAAAATGTTAAGGAGAAGGGCAGGAATTAATGTCTCTTTCTAAAATGTGTCACTGGTGAATAGAATTTAATGAGGACAGAGGATAGAGTGTCAATAGAATGTAATGAGGAGGAAAAAGGAGAGGATGCCAAAAAAAAGGATGTGGAGTTGAAGTATGTTCGGAAAAGACTACAAAGGAGACCAAAAAAGTTAAAAGGAACAGATAACAGAAACTGTGCAAGTGAAAGGAGAAGACTTGACGAGGGTAAGGGAAGAGAAATGGTGGAAGGAAAAGAGGAAGATGGAGGCATTTTACTAAATTGACCCGGCCACGGGCTCGATAGAGTTGACGATGTTGAGTATTACATATAAACAACATGTTACGAGAAACCACCGATACGTCACACCGTCATACCAGAGGGTTTTTCGTCGTCACTGCGGGAGGAATTGAGGCTGATCTGATCCAGGTGTTGTCGGCTGGTCGACCGGGTCGAGTGGGCGGTGAGGACGGGCGATGGAGAGCGGGGAGCCGAGGAAGTATCGGACGCAGGCAGGGCCACCGTCGTGAGGAAGTCCAGACTTGGGCGCAGCGGCTGGTCCAGGGCTGGGCGGGTTTTGGGCCCTAGAGGCACACGTATTCAACATTTTGACTCTTGAAAATAATAATAATAATAATGGTTTCATTAATTTTCTATTTTTAAAAAAATGGCAAAAAAGTTTGGCAAGTGTTATTAACTCAGAGGTTACATGGCAACTTTCTTTTTTTCCTCTTAGTCCTTATAGCCAAATAAATATTCCGAATTTAGACTAGTTAGTGAAGTTTTGGGTTAAATTTGAGTGCCCCGCAATGACCCCGCATACCCTATAGCCTCTTCTGGTGACGGGTGTGTTAGAAGAAATGAAGAGACAGGTGTGTTTGTTCCTATCTATCCTTTCAGGTTGACTTCCTTCACTCTCTCTTTAAATTACGTCTGGTGACCTGGTGGTCTAGGGGTAAGGTGTCAAACTATGCTGGCGTCCGGGGTTCAATCCTCGGTCCCGGCACAGATTTATCTGATTACCAAACCCTTCCTTCACCTCTGACAAGACATCTTGTGAATGTGGGGAATGCCAGGCCTCCACCGTGGTTCGGATTCCACGTTAAACTGTAGGTCCTCCATTTCATCTCACAATCACCCTACCATTACACATTAGCGTAAGTGCGTATAAACCGAACGGGTAGTAAGACGCAGTGCTAATAATAATAATAATTTAAATTACGTCGCTGTGCAGTGTTTCTACACCAACTTATCGTACATTTCCAAACCGTCAGGCAATAATTTATTTTATAAACATATATAGATAGTTTACAACAGTGTGAAGTGAAAAACAAAAAAATCACTGAACAATAATGCACATTTTATCCGTCAGTAATTCTTAAAGGCAAAGTTTAGAGGTCTTGAACCGAACTACTGACCTGGTGGGCGCATCTCCATGTACCCCTCGAGCTCGGTGTCCTGCGGGGAGGACGAGAGCGGGTTGAAGGGCCGAGCCGCGGGGGGCACTTGGTAGTTGTCCATGACTGGGCGAGGTATCGAAGGGGGGATCATGTAGGTCTCGCTCAGAGGGCGCGGATGGTGGTACTCCGCCCCCGGGAAACCTTTACAGTCAAAACAACAAGTTAAAGAAACAGTTCAACTATTCAAAATGGGGGTGGTTGTGAGTTTATTGAATTATGTTTACTGGTTTAGGGGCTAACACTGACTTTAAATGCCTTTTTGTTTAACACAGTTGCATGAACTCCGCAGTTTTACGAATTTGAATCTTTATTGTATCTTCAAATTTCGAATCTTGAATTCATATCAAAACCTTGGGGAAAATATCGTAAACATAAGAGAAAAATGACCAAATAAATTAAAATACAAATAATAACTAAATGTAAACAATTTATTTGCTATTACATTCATACTTTGTGCATTGGACTCTTCCCACATTTTTCCTCTTTCCCTAGGTGGGCTTTCTTCATCAAATTCATTCTTAGTAGTTTATGTTTCCTTTTTCTTTAGTTTTATCAATTTCCTTTATTATAAAATTATCTAGCCATTGGGCCACCTCATTTTTAAACATTCATACTTACAGTTAAGTGTTAAGTTAATGGTCTGGGGTCTGTTTGTGTGGATGAACCACTATGATACATTTTTTTATGAATTTTGAATCCCTAATAAGTTTTGTATTTTGTTTCTATTATTTTACCGACCAAACTGATAGATCTCATGATTTTTTCAAATGATTACTATAGATTTTATTAACTTTAAACAGGACAAAGTCTGTCGTGAGCTTTAAATTTAAAAATAAACTGCAATTTTAGTGGAAAAGCACTTGAGACCAATGTTGGGCTGGTGGTATTTCGAGGTACGTAACATTTGAAGCATTGCTGCTGTCTCCAGGGGTAGTTTACTGACCTGTGACCTTGTTGTTACCCTCGCTCATAATCTTCAGGTAGCTGTACATGCTCGTTAACTCAGTCATTTGCTGCCCAGTTGGAACAAAGGAAACACAAGTTATCGCAAGACATTTGGCAAAACATTAGAAATACGTTTTTTTAAATGTTGTTATATGAAGTTAAGTGAGGAGCAAGTTAAACTGTCACAAGGAGGAACAAAATTAGGAATGAAGTTATCCGGGAAAAAGTGGGAGTACATGAGATAGTAGAGGAAGCAAGGCTGAGATGGTATGGACATGTAATGAGGATGTTGGAGTACATGAGATAATAGAGGAA
>CABFVX010000710.1:144781-238392 GCA_902151425.1 Timema shepardi | reverse complement strand
TTTGTTTCATATGGTAACTTTTCGTTTTTAAATGTTGGCTCCAAAGTGTTCAGGATGTACATCGTCTCGAGTTCTTGACATTCGTTAATATTTTGTAGAAATGTCAGAATGCTCAGTTCTAAAGTTTAGTCATTGATGAGACTGTGTTTGTTTTGGTTGTGTGTCGTGTGTTTATTTGATTATTTATACTGTAGTGAATACATGCATTAAAACCTAATGGTAATGAAACCGAAATTTGGGTGCAATTTTTATTTTAGAAGTTTGGTGTATGAGTGGTGTTGAAAGCTGACATGACACTTGAAGATCCATTTTTTGTTGTGAAAGAGTAAGTACAGCAAATTATTAATTAATACGTGGTAATACGATAGTCTTTGGTTTTATTTTTAAAATGTGTAAGATATTTTTCGATTTTTATGCAGTAATACTTCGAAACTATTACTTTTGACCTCGTCCAAAGACTACCGTAGCCTATTTTACAGAATCACATTTTTTTAGTAATTGTGTCCTGACAACCGAGTGGGTTCGGAACTTTTAAAGTGAACACAGGTTTAGGTTTGGGATATTCCTTAAAGGTCCTCGGTACACTGATAATAATCGATTAAAATTAAGAAAACTAACCATCTTATGCCTAATTATTCTTAAGCAGCAGCGTTCTACAAGGTATTTAAAAAAAATAGTGTAAAATAGCTCCGATTACCCTACTTTAATAAACATTAGTCAATCTGATCAAAAGTCTCTTCTCAGCCATGTACTTCATGCTTATTTTTAGTTGGACAAATTCGCCTAAACTAACCAACAAATATTTTCAAGTTGTCCTGCCTACAAAATAACACATTTAAAAAATAAATTTACAAATTACAGAAGCAAATTTACAGAACACTAATGCTTATATAGCTTTCGACACAATAAAACTCACAATAGGTAATAAACACTTGACAGAATAAGAGTCTATAAAAGTAATACATTTAACACTTATTTTTAAATGAGAATTTATAGGCCTAGAAAGAGAGTTTTATGCAATTAGCATCATCTGAAACTTGTCATTGGTAATAGTGTGAAGGTTGAGATTACATTTAAAGACCACTTAATAAAATAAGTCCAAATAAAGAGATGTCAAACTAAAAAATGACATTATTATACATATTAAAAAAATGGAACAGAATTTACCAAATTATGTTAATTAGTACAAGTTGTAATATTATTGTCAATATGAGAAAGGTGTGTTGATAATTTAAATTAGTTTTTATAACTTAAGGACTAACCTATAATTAATAGTAGGAAGTCAATTGTATAGTAGACACTATTTAACACATTTGTTAAACAATTATGTAAGTTTTCCTATCTAAAACTATAAGCTAACTAGGATGTATACATTTTTGTGGAATCCAAATATGCTATTCTTGGTGAAACAATCAGCTAATATTTCTTAGGTACTTATTTATGCTGATATAATATAAATATATTACTTTGTATATCTGCTCATCTTTGTATTTACTTTGTACCTATTTCAAGCTACTCCCCCATTTTATAAAAAAGATAATGTTTGCAAATACTCAATATTGGGCCTTTTTATAATTTCTACCTTCCTCTTCCTCTCCTATCAAAGGAATCTCTTAGGGTACACTAGGAGCAAAATTAGTCACAGTCCATGTACATTCAGGAGACAAACATGACAAATAAGCCACCAGAAAGGTAACCAACCACCCAAGAACTATATTCCATTTCATGCAAGAATAGGCCAGTTTGATAAATATCTTAGTTTTAAATTAATTATTCTCAGACTGCAGATAAGTAACTAAAATGAGAACAAGTGATGAGGGTAAAAATATTTTAAATTTAGGTCAAAGGTTCACATGCTGTTTAGGACAAACTACCCTAAGCTTGTTCTTTAACAGGCAGGCCTACTAGAAGAGTAGTAATGTACACTTTGTTTATGGTTAAAGGTTTCAGTCTTAGCTTGACAATATGGTTCTATTATAGAAGCTGCGCCATAGTAGAACTAAGCAAGGTAGATCCTAAACCTGCTATACCTCAATATTCTTATAAGTATCCATATTAACCTTAAAGAAAACTATTAGATCTTCTTTCACATATTCATACGTCAAGTCATGTGATTTGGAACTGTAACTTTTGATAGATAATATTAATAGGTAGGCGTACTTATAGAATAACAATAATATAGGCCTAGTAAAATGTTGACGACAAAATAACATGTTTGTGTATTTACCTTGGTAGCAGCATATTCTTAAGGTGCTACTCTTGAAGTAGATTGGACTGGCAATGAGGGAGAGATCGAGAGTCAAATCTCGGTCAGGTGTACTGAGGGTTGTTTTCCTAAAAGGTGTTCCACTCTCCCTCTACACATATGCAGGTGCACTTCCTATAAATATAACCTTACTTATCCACAAAACTATTAGATTATTTAGTAAGTTTTGTATATATGGAGCACCATTTAGAAAATACCAATCTTTTTTATAGTATATATATATGGGTTATATGCATTGGGTATATATATATATATATATGCATATATCCCAAATGGGTAGTAAGATGCTCTACTAAAAAGATATGTTTGTATTTTCTAAATGGTGCTCCAACTATCCAGTCGTAAGAAAATTAAGGTATACCTTTCAGGGTAAACAAAATGTATGTTTATATCTCCTAGGAATTAAATCAATTTTATTTGCCAAATACATCTATAGGTCTATATTATGTTGTGACATACCATAATCAAATTAATTCTAAAAATTAGTTTTTAAGTACTGGCAGGGCTAGTATACTTGTAAGCCTATTAGTTTATTTATACTCTAAACAGTTTACAAGCTTAGACACATGAATATTCTTCATCCGGATGGTAATATTTTTTGGTGTGTTCTAAATAGAATTGGTTAAACTTTAATGTTCTATTTTAGTGAGGTTTGCAAAGCGCTAAACAAAACCAGAGGACTTTACCGCCGCTATCTTGAGCTGCACGAGGACCCAGCGAATAATGTTATCAAGGATGAACTTGAATGGACGACGACAGAACTTCGCAATGCTCTTCGTAGCATTGAATGGGATCTAGAAGATTTGGATGACACTATTGATATCCTTTTGAATTTCATAGTGTTGTAGTTTTACATTTAATTGGCTCATTTTAGCATAATCTACCTTATGATAAGGAGGTTTGTATACATGTTTTTAGTTTGTGTATTAGAGGTTGTCCATTGACTATGTCTCATTTTAGATGATATCCAAAGTGAAAAATCACCCCTAACCCGTTCCACTAAGTAGAGCTATCAAATCAAAATGCTTTCAACATAAATGTTAGGCCCAAAAATATTTAGAGCTATCTTTAATTTTGATTTAAAACAAGCTTCATAGGAAAACAAGGCTGTGGCCAGCCAATAATTTCAGGGGGGGTTTGGTGGGCACATCCCCCAATTGCTGGAAGTTAGAAAAAAAAAAATCTAAATGATGAACAGTTCTCGAAGCTATTTGAAGTGGTTTTTTTTTATGGCAACATAACCCTCTAACTGCCGGAAGTTAGGACAAATATAGATATCAAACACTTTTAGAATCTATCTGAAGTGTCTATGGTAACACAACCTCCTAATTTGCACTTGTACCTTAATTTTGATTGTTTGCACCATAAATAAAGCCATATATTTAATAATTTCATAAAATGGAATAATAAAAAAAAGTATTTCACTTATATACTTTAATGTCTCAACTAAAGTGAGAAAATCTATTTCTAGGCCTATGTTTCAGTGATAAGTTTAGTCAGGCGCTAATCCACACTCAATTAAACCTATAAAAGTGTTTTTAATTTTCTTTTTTCAAATTCAGGATCCTTTGATAAAACCACTATACTTCACCTCACCTTTAGTATGAAACCTCATTATGCCCAGACATTATGAATTATAGAAAATTTAAGTAAATTATGTACTTAAATATCTCCCTAATATAGAAAGGAAACACACACCTCTTAGATTGTAAAGCAGGCATGTCCAGCCCACAGTCCATGAGACACCTGCGGTTCCCGAGGACGCTATAGACTAGTTCAAGTAGTTCAGATTGAAATAGTTAAAATTGCTGAAATAAATAACAAATCAGGCTCTTGGAGCTGATATAAATGCTCAAATGCTTGCTAACTTCCATGTAGTTTCCATAAATATCAGTATAATGTTACTTATTTAATGTATGAATGTGTACATTTATAAATAAATGGATGTGGGTAGACTTATGGATGTATTTGTGTGTGTGTACTATATTTGGGCAATAGGTTATATTATAAACGGACCTCATGTATGGCGCCGGACAATTCAAGAACTTATGCGACCCTCGGTTGTGGAACGGTTAGACATACTTGTTGTAAAGTACAGGCAGTTGTTTTGAAATTTAATAAAACCTTTTAGCCCTTCCTCATCCCTACTTAATTAGAATAATCATATATGTGAAACGCTAGTAAGATGCATATAAAACTTATGCCTTTGAACACCCACTGGTGTTTTGATATCAATATACTCTCTAATCTAGAACATGCCTAATGGGTTCACAAACAACTACCCTGTGTTTACCCTTAAAGGTAGCCAGTTTACCTTGCATGGTTCCAATATAGCGCAACTTATTAGATAGGGCCATATTGCAATACGTGAAGGTAAGACTGGTTTGCTACCTTTCAAGGTGAACGGAGTGTACCTAACTCAAATAAAGGAACTGGTGTGTGGGCGTGTGTGGACAATGCCCTGTTTACCTCTCTGAGAGCAGCTCTTTATGTCTCGTGACTCACCTGCTTTTTAATCATGTGTGTGTATTTAACAACTTAGAAAAGCAAGGACTTCTGGACACAGGTCATACATACATTCAGCATTACCTATAGCGTTATATTCCCATCGTCTAACAAATGGACACAGCTAACAGATAGAAACCGTTTCTAGATCTACTTTCACATGTTCATACTTAATCATCATGGGCTATAGCTCTCGCTTTTGATATTATCAATAATTGAATTATTCATTTTTATACCCTCTTGGTTGGCCGCATGGTCTAAGGCATCACTTTCACACTAGACTAGATTGCCGGTGACAGGGAAATTGGGGTTTCAATCCCAGTCTATTGTACTGAATTTATTTTCATAAATGTTTTTCCACTCTCCCTACAATCAAATGTGGGTACACCACCTCTAAATTCAACCTCCCTCATCCTTAACACATGAGTATAGTTAGCACATATGCTTATGACATTAACTGTTGGTAAGATGTGGTGCTAGAAATCTACTTTTAATTATAGGGCCCTACTAAGTAATAAAATTGTAAAGTGTGGTTAATGTTGAGTTAAAAAAAAGTCTACAGAGTGTGGCAGAAAATGTTGACACATTTGTTAACACTATATCTTTACTATTTCAACTCCTAAATGCTTCAACTTAATCTTAAAATAACAACAAAAGATTGGCAATTTTCTACATACTCATTTATTATTTTAAAAAAGTCAGTCAATATCCTTAAGATGGCCACCATTATATGCAACACATTGTTGTATGCACTTCTCATATCTTGACATGACTGCGCAATGTCTCATATTGAATTGCTTCAACTTCTACCACAATAATTTTTTAAGTTCCTGAATTGTTTTATACCCCACAAGATAAGATCCGGTGCTGTTAAGTTTGGTGAACGTGGTGGCCAGGCGATGTCCTCAAATCATGAAACAAGGTGGCCAGGAAACCATTTATGAAGCACCTCCATTGATGTTCAGGGTGTGTAGGCCGTTGCCCCGTTCTGATTGAATCCATGCCTTTACCTTGCAATTCAGGACTCAGAAAAGTGCAACATCAATGGAGGTGCTTCATTAAATGTTTACTGGGCACCTTGTTTCACGATTTGGGGACATTGCCTGGATACCATGTTCACCACACTTAACAGCTCCTGACTCCTTGTGTGATGAAAGTTGATACAATTCAACAAGAGACATAGTGCAAATTTATGTCAAGATTCGAGAAGTGTATACAAGGTTTTGTATATGATGGTGGATATCTTAAGAACATGGTTTGAAAAGATATTTCAAGGCTATATAATTATTATTATTAGCACCGCGTCTTACTACCCGTTCGGCTTATACACACTTACGCTAATGTGTAATGGTAGGGTGATAGTGAGATGAAATGGAGGACCTACAGTTTAACATGGGATCCGAACCACGGTGGAGGCCTGGCATTCCTCACATTCACAAGATGTCTTGTCAAAGGTGAAGGAAGGGTTTGGCAATCAAATAAATCTAAGGGTATAAGTTTAAATTGAAGCAGTTAGTAGTTAAAATAGTAAAGATTATAGTGATATTAAATGTATAAACACTTTCTCTGTACTTCCTTTGAAATACGATGTTCATTAAATGAATATACATTAGGATGTATATAACAAACACATTTTAAGGTACAAATATTTTTTTGGCCAACATTGATAACATTTAATACTATTATTGTTATTTTATAAATATTGATAATTTATATCAAGTGGGACAGCTGTATATCACATGTCTTGGTGTATGAATACGTGAAAGTATATCATTTAATTATTTATTTGTGGTAGGAGTACATATTTTAACATTAACTTTCTGAACCGACTGATTATATCAGCACACGAGACTTTCTATGAGCAAGAGTGAAAGGGCCTACCAATATAGTCGGGAAAGTTATTTTCACATACCTGCCAGAACTCTTTTACATGCCACAACCAACATGAGACCAACGGCTTTACTTTCCCTCCAAAGGAAGTTGTGCTACAGATTTTTTATAGCTCAGGAAAAATCCGACGACCTCAGCTGAGTTTTTTAATCTCACGAACATTGGATCCGAAGATGAGCACTTTACCCCAAAATCCCCGAGGTTGATTATATTTAGTAACTTTACTGTCAGATAAGGTCCTCCCTGTGAAAATTGAACTTGATCATTTACAAGAACAGTATGTCCAGCTTTAAAAACGAGTTATTTTACTAATCAGATACAAATTTGAAATATCTTTGTTATCACATATCAGAATAGAACCATGGCCCCCTAAACTTTTAACGGTTTATAAGCTATGTGTTGATATAAATGCACGTTAAATATATCATATAGGCTAAATGAAAAATCTCTTTGAAGGTGCGTAGGTACTAGTCATTTTAGACACCGTGTCTTACTACTCATTCAAACTATCCACGTTTAATTTCACGAATAAGATAGAAATGAATGAGGTATAGTTGAGAAGAAATGTATACACATTTGCTTGGAGAGAAAGCGGAAAACTATTTAAGAAAAGCCCTTACTCAATACACCCGACCGGCATTCGAACTCTGATCTCCCACTCTCAGGCATTCTAATCCATCGCGAGAGTGACGCCTTAGACTGTGTGACCACCAATTCAGGTCGTACTTTCTATCTATTGGTTGAAGATAATCACTGTTCGAGCTGTAAGGGGAAGTGACGTGTACCAAGTATCCACTTAATTATGGACGTGTTTTATTTAGCGACACCGCGTCATGGCGACCAATATATGCTCGTCTTATTAGCAACACCCCATGAGATTGAGAAGTGGTCGGTTCGAACACCTTGCTCGATGGAATGTGATTCACTACACTGGATATAATATCCGAGGCGACGGTTACTATTGGAAAACAGAGTTGTCACTGTCTTGTTTTCGTGTGGTCAATCTTTCTTTGAATATATATGACAAGTTTGGCAACGCTGTTTCGTCGACGATGCCAATATCTCCTTACCCCAGCACACCAGCTTCCGACATAACTGAGAGCAAGGAGATTTGTCAACAATTAACCGAGAAAGAGAGAGCAAAGATAAATCTTTTATTCAAAATACCTGCAATTCCGTCAGCGGTGATATTGGGTGTAATTTGACTGACTCGAGCGAGTATTGAAGACAGGTTTTTCGACCTAGCTATAAATCAACACACTGACACTAGCTAGACCTCTGACGACATAATTCAATGAGATCTTGTCGAGATCACGATCAACGCAACGTTCATTTAACATAAAGAAGGTGACCTGGTGTTCTAGGGGTAAGGTGTGGGACCTCTGTGCTAGGGGTCCGGGGATCAATCCTCGGTCCCGGCACAGATTTATCTGATTGCCAAACCCTTCCTTCACCTCTGACAAGACGTGTATTAATCACAGCTTGTGAATGTGTGGAATGCCAGGCCTCCAGCGTGTTTCGGATCCCACGTTAAACTGTAGGTCCTCCATTTCATCTCACAATTACCCTAACATTACACATTAGCGTAAGTGTGTATAACTGAACGGGTAGTAAGACGTGGTGCTAATAATAATAATAATAATCCTCCCTTCATCATTCCTTATCCAATGTAGGATAAAGTCATTCCTTACTTCCCTCATGCCTCTCCCCCTCCACTTGGCCTCGCTCAGGCCCAGAATATCCAATCTTCTCTCTTCTATCAACTTCACAATCTCTTCCAGTCAGTGTTCCAATGTTCTTAGCCCCTGTTCTTAGCTCATGGTTATCAACAATTTTTCTAATCGGGGAGATTGTAGGTTGGATGGGAAAGGTTTGGAACAGTTTGGTGGAAGTGGTAGAGGAGGAATGTGGGAGGACGAGTAATAAGAGGAAGTGGAAGAAGACACCCTGGTGGAACGATAGGGTAAAGGAAGCAGTATAAGAGAAGAATAAATCATTCCGAAGGCGTCTTAAGAATAAAGAAACAGTGGAAGAATATAGGGAGGAGAAGAAAAGAGCGAAGCGAGTTGTATGGAAAGCCAGGAAGGATTGGATGTAAAAATTGACGGAAATCCCGGAACGGGATGTGGAAGAAAGTAAGAAGATGTTAAACAGCCAAGTAAGAAACAGGATAAGAGAGAAAAGACAAGAATTTATAGTGATAGATGAAGAAGGAAGAACGTTGAAAACAGGAGAAGAAGAAAAGGAAGGGGAGTGCCCTTTTACCATTACTATTTGTAATGGTAATGAAAATGGTCATGAAAAAAGTGGCAGGAAGACTCAGGGAGGAAAGAATGAAAGTCATGATGTTTGCTGATTGTATGGTATGGGGATAGGAGGAGGAAGTACAGGAATAACCACAAGCGTGGAGTGAGGAAGTGAAATAGTGTAGAATGAAATTTAGCATCGCAAAGTGTGAAGGAATGATAATAATGATAAGGAAGAGGGTAAGGCCTAATACAGCTATAAGTTTGGATGGAATAGAGCTGAAAAAAGTACAGAATTTAAAATATATAGGAAGTGTGATTGAGGAGAAAGGTGGAAGTAGAGAGGATTTAATGAGAATAAGATAAGGAGAATTGTTCAAGTGAAAGGAGAAGAATGTATGAAATTAAAGGAGGAAGAGTGGTAGAAGACTAGAGGAATATGGAGACATTTGTAATAGACTGACCTGGCTACAGGTTTGAAACATTTGATGATTCGAAGCGCCCACGTCCACCGACCAATCATCGCGGTATGTGCTTCTAAAACCTTCCACACAGGTGACCAATCACTACGCGCTTTCCTTCGTTGGTCTCTGTATCTTTAGAGAGGATTCATGGTCTCCTTTTAAATAATCGCTGTGTCATAGGGCATAGTTTCTGGGATTAATCTGTGAAAGGATTAGTTTAAATCGTTAATTCGTTGGCGATCTGTTACTGTTTGCTATTTAGTCCGCAAAAGGCGGGATTGTAGCCACAAACTCTCGTCTATTCAATAAGGTGTGTCTCTATGCTATTCAAACATGCAGTAGTTTTCGTTAACTTTTATACTTTAATGTTGTAACTACTCCCTCAAATACAGTTTAAAATAACCCTTGCTCCTCTCCCCCCCTCCCAGCGTAACCATTGTTGCGCCACTGTTAGGTTCTCTTGGTTTATTTCTCTCTTAGGGCCTTCGAGAATAGAGGGCATTTAGTTTTCACCCTACCGTGATAGACTTTACTTCAATCCTTACCTCTACAATATTGGTTTTGACCGACACAAGGCGCTACTTTTATAGGATTTTGGTAGAAAGGAACTTTAGAAAATACAATATTTTTTTAGCACCGTGTCATACTTCCTGTTCACGTTATTCACATATTCACTAATTACGCCAATGAGCTAGGAATGAGAAAAATTGAATTTAGAGGAAGTGTATTGGCGTTGAGGGAGAGTGAGTGAAAAGCAATTTTGAAAAAAACTTAAGCACACCCGACCGGGATTCAAACTTCGATCTCCCTATTATCTGTAGTATAATTTAACACGAGAGTGTCGCCTTAGACCATGCGGCCACTGAACCAGGTATTAGTAGTGTTATTTCATAGGTGACCGCCTCTGTGGTTAAGCAGTCAGAATTACTGGCTACAAATCCAGTGGTCTCGAGTTCGATCCCCGGCGCTTACCAGAATTTTTATTCGAAGTCAGACTCAGCCTTTTGAGGATAAATGAGGAGCCACGCCAGTGAAAAAATAGTGGCTTTGGTCTAGAAAACTGAAATTTACGACCGGAGGTTTCGTTGTACGCTATGGCGTTATTTCAAATATATCATCCAAGAAAAATTCAAGCTAAATATAAAATAACTTGAGGTATGGATATATAAAACTTGTGTTAGTAACTTAACTTTCAATATGACGGTCGCTCAAAAGCTTTACTACTTAATAGCTCATCTCAAGTGATTTGAATTTGTAATGTAAGCAATGTATTGAGTATACCGATAGTATTTTTTTTTAATGTTGACATTAAATTGCGAGACTGACGTCTTAAACCGTGTGGACGGTTATTCTCAATGAATATAAATAACGCACTATTGAAATTATTATTCATTTGTTTTCTGTTTAACTTGATCACCAAAGAAAATTATCAACTTCAAAGTCAAGGAAAAATTATAGGAGATATTTCAACTTTAAATCCAAAGAGAAATGTTAAAAATGTAGTAACGAAAATAACATGGACTTTTTTGAATACAGGGAGCTAGTCTTCTATTACTAGCGATAAAAAAAATTGCTCATATTCTTGTCAGCAAATATAGTTATCTTATTGAATATACAAATAAATATCGTACATATTAGAATCTTGCATACTTAATACTCATGACACCATCGTCAACAAATAATAAATAACAGTAATCTAACATACAAAGACATGATTTGCAGGCGGAGTGTTGGTGATAATAGTAGATAGTTCTACTATCATCTTGGAATTTCAGCGTTCAACTTTTCGAAATATGGTATATTATTATTACTATTATTAGTTGTTACATAGACTATTCTGACCCGAGCTAAGTGTACATTAGTACAATCCTGTGGTCATTGTGGTGTCGTTATGTATGGTCTGACGTTTTAAAATGTGATTAGGTTTTTTAAAAGGTATTGTTTAAAATAACAATAAAGTTTTAATGATCTCTGAAATGTGTTAAATAGTTTACACTTTCAAGTTGGTTGTAACCTGACATTCTAATAAGTGAATTCTTTTTTTAAATCCATCTTTAAAATAATAGTAAACTTGACCAATAAAAGGCGTGTTAGTTACAATGAAATTAATTCAGGTGAGATGTATTTGATTCTCTTACTAAATATTCCATTATGGGGGTAGAGTAAATGAAGATTCCAATTCAACTCCAGGTAGGTGCAAAGTTGTTGAATTTAATAGATTACTAAATACATGACACCAGGAAGGTATGTTTATCTGTTGTGGTTTTTGTCGATTTAGGTTAATTTAAATTACTTATGACCTTGAATGTTTAGACACTGCCACAGTGAAAACCTTCCTTTTAGACAGAAAAACTAACCTCTCCCCCATTCTAATGCCACGAGTCGCAGCTATCAACCATAACGGCAAAAACTTGCATAAATTAGTAACTTTATTATGAAGAACCCTTACACCAAGCTAGTAAACTATACCCAGATTTTATTATGATTGAATGTCACTAGATCTATTTTCACGTATTCATACGTCAAGTCATGTGATCTGCAGCTGTCACTTTTGATATATTATCAATAATTATAAATTATCATTATTATTAGCACCGCGTCTTACTACCCGTTCGGGTTATACGCACTTACGCTAATGTGTAATGGTAGTGTGATTGTGAGATGAAATGGAGGAACACAGTTTAACGTGGAATCCGAACCACGGCGGAGACCTGGCATTCCCCACATTCACAAGATGTCTTGTCAGAGGTGAAGGAAGGGTTATCACTAATAATCTAATAAAATGCTATCAATGCTGAACAAACAAAAAAGCTATTTTAATATAAAAGACCCTTTCTATGAAGATTTGACTACACTCATCCTGTATAGTGAGTGTATACTTACTAAGTCCGATTTAAATAGAAAGTAACTTCTTTATAAGACTTGACTTATGAACACGCGAGATTAGCGCTAGCAACTTTCTAGCAGTCAGATAAGAAACACTGACTGTATTATAGACTTATTAGTTACATTCATCCGTCCTCTTACAATTCTTTGTTCGTACACGGCATCAACGATGGACTTGTTGACCCCTATAGCCGCTCAGGTTTCAGACCATTCATTGATGAAAGTCACGGGTTATATGGGGGCGAGACCCTGGATAAACCAGATTCAAGAGACTCCCTTACTGCTAGACTTCTCATACACTCTCATTATACTAACGATTTTGACATATTTTGCGTCACCTGTTCCATTTTCCGCCACGCTGTTTACAGTGGATGAAGTGACGGCGGAACCGGAGTGGACATTGCCCACCCACCCCCACCCCCCTCACACACACACTCCCCTGGACATATCTTTTACCAATCCCTCTCCAGATATTCTACAGTAGTCCTTTGGCTTCTTTGGTGCTGACTGACAGCTGACAGCTGACTTCTCGCAGTCAACATTTAGGTATAGTAGCCCCACGACTTCTTTGGTGCTGACGTGACAGCTCACAGCTGACTTGTGACAGTCAACATTTAGGTATGTACCTAAATTTTGACCGTCAGAAGTGACGGCTGCTAAACACATGTTTTTGCAGATCATGTGACTCAGCGTAGGGATACATAATTGGGTCTGGTAACTTTTCAAAGCTTTTAGTTGTCAGCTGTGAGCTGTCAGCCAGCACCAAAGAAGTCATGGGGCTACTGTATATACCTAAATGTTGACTGTCAGAAGTGACAGCGGCTAAACATATGTTTTTGTAGATCATATGGTTCGGTGTAGGGATCCATAATTTTGTCTGGTAACTTTTCAAAGCTGTCATCTGTGAACTGTGTCACCACCAAAGAAGACATGCGGCTACTGTAGAACATAGCCTCATTCATAAACCACGTAAATTATACATCTTGAGTTTCTCTTTGAGTCACAAATGCGTCCATATGAAATAATAACATTCATTCTTAATGTGAAAAGTTACGTAACACATGTGGGAGGAGGGCGGCGGAAGTGTCAAAAATAAAAAATAAAACAAGTAAAAGTGTTGTGTATGGATTAACCCTATGATACGATTTAAAACAAACTGACTAGTTTCTATAAGAATTTAAGTTTCAAAATATGTCCAGACTTGAGGACTACTCTAAATAACTTCTAGAAGAATCATTCTAATTTCTAGAGAAGGATCCTGCGTGCCGCCATTTAGTACGGGGTTAGGGGTACAAGCCCCTCAAAATATATCTTTGTTCGATTGTTGCTTCACCCACACAAATAAGCTTCCGCGACCATCTAATCACTGTTGGATGCAATCATAACATTGTAAAAATCTGATCATGTTCCTCTCGGCAGATATACTGCGAGGAAACCGACTCGGCTACATCTCTCGAATCAAAAATAAATTTTACCTGAACTCGGTGACGCAATAAGAGGGTATACATTGATACAGTGAACCCAATCAAACTATGATTGACATGACATCATTTTTACCCAGCCCCAAATTATTAGATATAATTACTACCTGGTGGTCTAGGGGTAAGGTGTCATACTTCTGTACTGGGGGTCCGGGCTTCAATCCTCGGTCCCGGTACAGATTTATTTGATTACCAAACCCTTCCTTCACCTCTGACAATACATCTTGTGAATGTGGGGAATGCCAGGCCACTACCGTGGTTCGGATTCCACGTTAAACTGTAGGTCCTCCATTTCATCTCAAATCACCTTACCATTACACATTAGCGTAAGTTCGTATAACCCGAACGGGTAGTAAGACGTGGTGCTAATAATAATAATAATATTTAAAGCTTAAAGGCGAAATAATTTATAAAGTTATACATTTCATGGGAATTATGTAACAAACTCTATTTTTATTTATGAGAAAATGCCTCTTAACTACTATGAAAACTGTTTAATAGCTTCTAGACAAGGAGTTCTTAAACTGGGGTCCATGGACCGGGCGTATAAAACAACATAAGCCTACATTCGCAGTAGTTGCCATGTAATGGCATTTAGAATACTTTGCCGTCGATGAGCGTTACAAAAAAAAATACCTTGTCATTATTGAGGTCACAAAATTTTCTAACAGCTATGCGTATGTATTTGCCAACGAAGCATTTGTTTCTGCTTTGTGAGCTCCGATTCCGTTTGCTAGTATATTTCTCTGTTAGACAAGGTTTTAAGTACTTTTGCCATTAAAACCAAAACTTAAAAGTTGAAATAGATGGATGTCAAAGATGACATGTGTGCTGCACTGTCAAAGACTTCTCCGTAATTTCAACTTTTTATTAAAGAAAATCAACAGCACCCTTAACTCACCTCGGTGGCGTAGTTAGCTAACGTGCTAGTTTCGTGTTGAGCTAGTCTTCCGAAGATGGGGAGATCGAGGTTTGAATCTCGGTCGGGTGAACTGGGGAGGGGGGTTCTCAACTGCGGGTTCACTTCCTCTAAATTCAGCGTTCCCAATTCCCAACCCATTAGCGTAATTAGTACTTAAGCGTATAACCCGAACGGGTAGTAAGACGTGGTGCTAAAAAAAACCTTGTCATTTATTTTTGAACCGAATTAAAGTTCACTTTTTAGTCGCACCATATAGACATATAGAGTTATTTCACATTTCTCAAGAAAGTGGCTATTAATTATTATTTTTTTGCATAAAAAGGGAACGTGAACCATGATTCGTTGCAAAGATTGTTTTTATATTATGTTTATGTGGATGTAATAAATTTACATTGTAATAAAGTAAATCTTATGCAAAATTTTATGTGTATGTATTTGCATGTTTTTTTAAAAAGGGGGATGGAGGTCCATGTCCTTTGTTAGATTCTCAGAGGGGTTCGTGACCAAATAAAAAAAAACACTGTTCTTGGGAATCAAAACTCTACAAGATTTTCTTACAAATAATCTTGTATCACTCATTTAATTTTGCTAAGTATTTCACACTTATAGTTGAAAGCCTTAAAAAAACTTTTAAAAAAAATTGATGTGCCTCTGCGTTTGGACAGGTCACAACCATCAACAAAAATGTTGATATGCCTTCTTTCATTACCCGAAAAAGATGAATTCTCCTTTTTTCATTAATAGGCTCAAAGAAAAATGTATCATTTTTAAAACAAAATTGACACTGATTAGGCCTAAAAGGAAAGTGTATTTATAGATATTATCTCCATGGCGTCAGCCTGCAAGCGAGCTGTACCAACCGAGCGGCCGCCGTATATTTACGGATAAAGAGTGTCCTGTGTTGAGTACAATGCACCGTTACTCTCGATTTTCTAGAGCGGAACTGCTACTTCTTTTTTTTTTACAAGCACCGTGTCTCTTCAGGTTATACGTTTTACTTTTTTATTCAATTAACTCTTAATTTGTCCTCGACGAGTTCCAGACCCACTGCTTCACAGAAAAAAATCTGGAAGCGTCGGGGGTCTAACCCAGGACCTCTGGATCTGTATCCTGGAACTCTGACAACTAGACCACAGATTTAAATTTACTCATTGATAAAATAAATATTATTATTTTGGAATCCAACTAACTTTATTTTGATAATTTATTTTCCATTAATTATTTTTATCTTTGAGTTTAGTCAAGGTTTGTGTTGAGAAAGTATTAAGGAATGCACCTTTAGGTATGTAAAGCTTATCATTCGACTTTGACAAGTCATTTTGTAAAACTTTTTAAATAAAGAAATGTTTAAGAGATAAGATAAAAGTAATCTTATAAGTTTAAAATGGTAAAATAATCTATTTTACAAATTGATATGGCTGAAAGAAGGATCTGTTAAGTTTCATCACTTTTTTTTTCCTACTAAGGAATTTTGGAAGTGTAGTTTATTTGCCCTCCTTTCCAGTAAATTACAAAATATTCCTTTATGCATTAGTTGTTGAGTGATTACAATGGGGTGCCCAATGGTTTAGTTGAAGTACTAATTCTTAAACCAAACATTTCCGTCTACATGTAAAAACCCACATTTTTTGTTTAAGTAAATATAAACTCTTGGTAAGAAGGCCAGTACCGCCATAGCATGAATCATTCAACCAATTGATTCTACAACTCATAGTAAAAGTATTTGATATGTCTGTTTGCCATTTGTAGTTTTCTAACTATAAGGCTAATCAAATTTGCGGTTACACGTTGAGCCTTTATTAAGGATACCTATACGCATATTGTCGATTAAATATTGTTTAACCTAAATAACGATTTCACCTAAACGAACTTTCCTTAGTTCCGAAGTAAAACCTATTTAACTAATTTTAATATTTCTTGCAGGATTAAAAAGTTAATATCTTAGATTTTATAGAAGTTATAATCTGAAATATTTTTACTTTATACTATTTAAATATAAACACTATATTTATTTTATTTTTCGTGGGATAACCTATAGTTCTCAAACTTTTTAAGAATTATACTACTATAAAGCCTATATATATATATATATATATATATATAACTCGCTAACTAATTCTGAATAACCACTTTCCTAAACAAAAAACAAGGGGGGGGCGGGGAGACACACGTGATTAAAGGTTAATGTTTTTGTGGTTTTGTATAGACAAATAAATAAAATATTGCTCCTGTAGAAATATATAGTTAAATATTCTTCACGTGGTAATATCAACATTTATTGAATATCTGTCATGAGCATAGCGTCATTAGATGAGAAACTTTTTAAATGGAGTGGAAAAGATATCATTAAATTCCAGGGCACCCTTGACAGATACTCAATAAATGTTGAGGTCACAACGTGAAGATACTTTTCTAATCGAGAATTATTTTGGCCAAAAAAGTGTTTTGCTATAAAACCTGCCAAAACACAACTTTTATCGCGATCTCTACACTTCCACCTAAAGATATGACATCAAAGCTTCCAGTGGTGTTGGTATTTTTTTTATTCTTGTAATATTTTTTTCAGGTCACACACCGGACTATTGTCCTTGTATTTTTTTAATGTATAGTGCAATTCTGGCTGGAAGAACCTTTAAAAGAATATAAACAAAATGGTTGTAGTTAACGTTGATAACATCTTACTATATTATCAGTACTCTTTTATAGATAGGCTATTGTTGATATCTATCAAAAGTAACACCTTTAGATCACTTAACTTGATGTATTAATACTTGAAAGTTGTTTAAATAACTTATATATATTTGTCAGATAGGTCAATCCTAGTATAGCTAGGCCAGCGTTGCGGGTCAACTGGCCGCAGGGGACAGCGTTCTTCAAACTCGACCCGGTCTCAGGGGCATCTTACGGCTCACGCTATGCCCACCGCACGGGGTGTATTCCCGGTTGCATAACTACTGCCGTGGCCGTGCCGTGCTCGTGGTTCACTCTGTATAGTCTCGATCTATATAATAACTTATATCGGTCATTTGGTCATTAGGAAAAAAAAAGTGTGAAAAGTTCAATTTTTATTATTTCCGAGAAAGTGAATTAATTAAAATTAACTTTTCAAGAATCCTATTTCCACAGAATACACAAAAGCGCACTAGGATGCGAGGCCTGGTTCGAGCTTTACCACCTGTCTTTAAGTGTGGGCTCTTAGCACGTAGAGTACTCCAGCGAACCAAACCCTCTAGTATGCAGTTGACCCCCCTGACCTCTCCACCACTAGGACTGAGGTTGAATCAATCGCTCGGTGACGACCCGGTCCTGCCCCCGAGACAGGAAGTACCGTGCGTGTTCTAGATGGGGCCGATTTGGGCTTCTAAAGACATTGATTTCCATCTCCGAACATGCTTGGGGGAACGTCACTTTGCTGTCACAGTGGTCCGAGTAGACAGAAGCTGGTGTAAGCATGATTTACAGCTCGAAACCAACTCACTTTGCTGTCATCAGAGGTCCGAGTAGACAGAAGCTGGCGTGATTTACAGCTCAAAACCAAATCACTTTGCTGTCACAGTGGTCCGAGTAGACAGAAGCTGGCGTAAGCATGATTTATGGCTCGAAACCAACTCACTTTGCTGTCACAGAGGTCCGAGTAGACAGAAGCTGGCGTGATTTACAGCTCGAAACCAACTCATGTTGCTGTCACAGAGGTCCGAATAGACAGAAGCTGGCGTGATTTACAGCTCGAAACCAACTCATGTTGCTGTCACAGAGGTCCGAATAGACAGAAGCTGGCGTAAGCATGATTTACAGCTCGAAACCAACTCACTTTGTTGTCACAGAGGTCCGAGTAGACAGAAGCTGTGCGTGATTTACAGCTCAAAACCAAATCACTTTGCTGTCACAGTGGTCCGAGTAGACAGAAGCTGGCGTAAGCATGATTTATGGCTCAAAACCAACTCACTTTGCTGTCACAGAGGTCCCGAATAGACAACAACTGGTGTAAGCACTTTGCTGTCACAGTTGTCCGAACTAGACAACTGTGCAGTCGTATGTACCAAGAGTGTTTTTTTCCTCTAAAAGTTTACCCACTCTCATTCTACACAAATAAATTAAATTATAACTTCCTCGTCCCACCCCGATTAGGCATGGAACACTGTGTTCCTTAGAGAGTGGTGTGGTGTTTTATCCATAGTCGAACACAGGACTGGTCATTTAACTTAAACCCACGCATCCATATTAAATTCTTATTGGCGGTCAAGGTTCTCTTCACTTTTCGTTCTGATACATTGGCTATTAGCTCCCAAGGACCGGTTTTTTAGGGCCGAATTTACTGTCTAGTCCAGGGGTTACCAAACTGTGCGTCGCGACTGCCTTGGGGTGGGGCGTCGCGGCTATAAGGTACAACTAAAAACTTATAATGTAGGTATAGTGAAATGCAACATGCAAATTTTCAATATGTGTTCTCACCCGCCTCGGTGGCGTAGTTAGCTAACGTGATAGTTTCGTGTTGAGCACGAGGAGATCAAGGTTCGAATCTCGGTTGGGTGAAATCGGGTTGTTTTCCTAAATGGTTTCCCACTCTTCCTCCACACAAATGTGGGTTCACGTCATCTATCTAAATTTAACCTTCCCAATTCCTAACCCAATAGCTTAATTAGTACTCAAGCGTACAACCGGAATGGTTAGCGAGACGTGGTGCTAAAAAAAAATAGTGGCCATGAGACACAAAAACAATATAAAAAAAGTATATAAACATTTGCCCCATATGACTTTGTATCCTAGCTATAGCCAAGTGATTCCACCAAACTGTTAGTATATCATATTCATCTATCTACCTGTTGACTAGGTATGCTCGATGTTTTAAAGAGTGCGGCATTCTACGACACGGCGACTGCAGTCTTTCATTAAGGCCGAAGGTCGCCATTTTGAGCACTTGTTATATTGTTAAGCAGCTCCACATTACTATAATACAAACATTAATATATCTTGGAAACAAGGTAAAATGGGTCACTTGTTTATATGAACTTTTTTCATTGCTTTTGTGTTGCATGTCCGCCGCTGAAGTGGACCCCACGTGTTACGGCATATACCGTATCATATATATATATATATATATATATATATATAATATGCCTGTTCTATTAGGGCCATATTTATAGTTTAATCCCGGGAGTCAACCAAACTTCCCGCGTACGAATAACAAACAGTTCAGGTCGAATGGTGTGATTAGGTTGTCATCTCGACTAAATTATATATTTGACATCTTGAGTCTTAGGTTAGAGGTTTTCAGACCGAAAGTGTTTGTTTTTTTAATTGCCCTTGCACTCAAGTAGCAAGATTACCGACAAAGTTATCTAGTCGCCAACGTTATTGGAAGTCAAGATTTGGACCTCGAATGCTGTTTTGTTTCTCAGCCTCTTTAAGCGATTAATGGTATTTTTATCAGTACGCTCATATTATGTTAACGCTTATTTTAGACGCGGTCATTTAAAAATAAATACTGGTATTGTTTTTGAGCGACCTATTCTAACTTGAAGTAACAAGAAATTGTATTTTTTTTCCAATGTCCAAAACAAACTACAGCTATTTTTCTATCCCATATATCAGATCAATACCTAAAGACAACGTTTAGATTAATATAGCTACAAAATCCTGAATAATAATAATAATAATAATAATAATAATAATAGATGTGTTGAAACATATCCACTGCCACTAAATTTTAACTGAACACGAACTAAACTATTCATGTAGTTCTTCTCTAAAACACTGACATATAAATTACATTCTAAAGCTAATAATTATAAAATTTTGTTTTCAATCACTATTCAAGGTATTTACATAAGGTGCATTTTATAAAATGACTACTGAGCTAAGGGTCCCGTGTTAGATTCCTGGCATGACCGAAAAGTGTATCATTAGTGAAATGTTGGTTTCTCTTTTCACTTGATAAATTAACGGCCTGGGGATGGGTGTTGTGTTTTCTCTGGAGTTAAGTTAGCTTATAAGTAATGTGCTGATATAATCAATCTGTTCAAAAAGTGCACGCTAAATACTACAAATAAATTAAAATCTGGGACACACTGTTGTGGAGATAAGCACTAACAGACCAGCACATGTGACCAAAAGCGTTAGTCTTGTTTAGTCTGGTTTGCCGGCCACGGAGATTTTGGGTTTGATTGCTTGCTGGGTGTATTGGGGTGTCCTCCCCTCCCCCCAAATGGTTTTCCACTCTATCTCCACGTAAATGCGGGTACATTAAATTTATATTCTACCTTGCCCTATTATCGATGTGTGTAAATAGGCGAAGAACCCCGACGGGATAGTGCCAATAGAATCATTGCTGTTTGTCTATAACGAAATCCCTTTTAATTCAGTCTAATGTGCTTACCACTCTCTAACCCCACTTGTTCCACAGTTATTTAAAGGAAGGAGCTGGAGTTTAAATCTCCAGACGACTCTGAATGTTTGTCGGTCCTAATTTGGTGAGCAGACGCTTGTTGTCCTTTCGTCTAGCTACGCCACTGTTAACTTCCGAAAATACCACAAGCTATTACTAGGAATACAGTCCCGTATGGCCTGGAGGTGAAATAATAAGGAACCAGTCCTTTCCCCCGGTCCGATTCGCCTCAAACAAGAGGGTTCATAACCCTTCAACCCCCTCCCCTCCTCGTTATATCACCTTGACATTATGATTAGCAGAGTCCGGATTTTGATTACCTGAAAATTGTCAAAAAATGACCATTAAAAGCCTAATGACATTAAAAATTAAATACCAAACCCTTCCTTGACCTCTGACAAGACGTCTTGTGAATGTGGGGAATGCCAGGCCTCCACCGTGGTTCGGATTCCACGTCAAATCTGTAGGTCCTCCATTTCATCTCACAATCACCCTACCATTACACATTAGCGTAAGTGCTTATAACCCGAACGGGTAGTAAGACGCGCTAAATAATAATAACAATTAAAAATTTAAACGTAATTTTATATTTGAAAAAAAACCAACTAGTATGTCAACGAAAATTCTGAAACAATCCACACGAATAAATCAAACAAGCCTACGAAATGAAACTAATAATAGATCTGTATGCAATTAAAAACATTTGGTAAATAAACTATTGCATTTCGCGAAACCTGAACATTGACATACAAATACCAGCACCTGAACCAATAACTATCGCTTTTCTCGCAGAAATATTTTCAGATTAGTTGCAGTGCCTTACCAAGGTGTGCAATTGTATACCACAAAAGCAGTGGCGTAGATAACATTATGAGGAAGGAGACACTGAAATGTTATATTGTATTTATCACCGCGTCCTATTACCTGTTTAGGTTATATCCTTACATAATTTACTCTAATGGGGTAGAGACTAGGAAGAAACATCTAGAGGTGATCAACTCGTATTTGAGTGGAAGGAGAGTGGGAAACCGTTTAGGAAAAACCACCCTCAGTAAACCCGAGCGGGATTCGAATCCCAAACTGGCAGTATTCAACAGAAATGCTAGTTAAAATCGCACACTAAACACACATTTATCAGCTCTTCTCCTTTTGGCAGTAAAATTTGAAAGATTGTACCAATCAAAAATACCCTTTATATGTACCTATTGAAAATGATAGTTTATTGGCTGTTTTTGGTGGGCCTAAATTAAATTGATGGGATTATCAAATATATATATTTGGCCCGCAGGGCATACTGATAATCATATTTGGCTCTTGGGGTGAAACACTCTTGGACCACCCTGCATTAAGCGAACGAATTTGTCTGCCTAATGTGTACGCGGCTTAGTATAACAGACAGTGGACGGTACCCTTATCCTCTGTATTTACAAAGTCAACATAAGGCAAGAAGAAAGCTGGGCAAAGATTGATTCTTGACCATCAAGACGTTGCTCTCATAAATAAAAGCTGGGATCGCACATTATTGAACTTGTATCTGTAAGGTTGGGTCTGTTTTCAATGGTTTTAAGTGGTTCTCCTTCATTCCCCCCTCCCCCTAAAACAAAACAACGGCAACATAGTATAAGAACGCGTCTGAAGGTCTGGTGGCACTTTATCTCACAAAGAGGTTGCAGCGCTTGTCGAACAACCATTAACTGACAACTTATCTCGCCGTTTTAGAAGTTACTCAACTCGTATCGCTATCAGAAGAACCCTTTTAAAAACATTTATCATTGGGTTTTCTGTCTTACGACAGGTCAATTCCTTTTATCAATGAACTTAAACCTCCAATGCGCCATGTCCTCTACTTCTTCCTAAGCTCCTCTTTCCCTCAACCTTGCCTTCTATGACGTCGTGCAGAAGACAGTTCCTCCTAACATTTAACAAGAGTAAATTTAGATTTGGTTCCTCTCCCCTCCCTGCCGCCCATTCGAATCATATTTCCCGTTCTGGTTATGCTCATTGAATTACATCGATGGGGTAGGGATGAGTAAGGTAGAATTTAGAGGAAAAGTTACCTACATTTGCGTGGAAAGAGATAGTGGAAAACAATTTTAAAAGAAACTCCATACTAACCGTCACCGGGAACTGAGAATAGATGAACTTAACTTTCAGTAAGCGTGCTCACCGCTGTGGGTAATATGACAATACAGGATAATTCTTAATTGTTTACAATAAAGTATTGCAGTGGAATCTACACTGAAAAAGAAACTTATTAGTTTTCTAACATCATATTGCCGGACTACTTCTTTATCGAGAGGGACAGGTCAAACAGAGACCACCGCTATGTCGTAGTGTTTTTTTTAACCTGGGTAGTGGAACATTACACGTTCATAGGAGATGTTTGGAGTGTCCACACATTTCATCCCTCCTGCATCACGACTATCGTGTTCTATGAAAGATGGATGGTATTTCCAGCATCCACGGATATTATTTCGTGTCGTTTTGTTGGGAGTACACAATTCCCTTCTTGTGGCCCCACAACCAAAAGTCTCAAGGTGTAATATCGGGAGACGGCGCCGGCCATGAAACAGGCCCGTTGCGTCCAATCCATTGCCTGGGATAGTATTCGTCCAAATGGTGTTTCACTGTACGGTCGTAATGTTCAGAGGCTTCATCCTGAAGCAGCCATTCGCAGAATTTCCTTTGGCATTCGAAATCGAGAGTTGGATTTAACTCGTGCACAGATTGCAAATGGAAGGGATACAGTAAATGGCCATGTACTGTTGTCCACAGGACGTCTGTGACAGGTGATAGACGTGCGGATACTCTCCGTGTATTTGAATCTGGTGAGCATTCCACAAAATGCAGAACTGCCTCTTCCACTACAATGGTCCTGTGACGTCGCGGCCTCCAGCGTTGCCTATGACAGGTGCAAAGCGACCGGTTTCCCTCGGGCAACGACAAGTCAGTGCAACAAATGTTCTTGTATTTAGGTGTCGTTGGACTGTAAAATGTACAAGCAGAGGCAGTGGGGTTCTGTCGTTCCTCACCGTAAATCAGAATAATATCGGTCAGTTCCTCGTGTGTTTATTGGTACCTCAGCTTCCTGGACACTTTCGATCACAGCAAGTAACCGAGTGTGACGTTCCATGTCTCCGGCACTCCGAATGACGCATGCGCAATGCTACCCCGAAATGTTGTCATACCTCGATAACGAAGCGATCCCGGCAATGTGATATGCGATTTTTCGTTTCTTAGGTGTAGATGTCACTTCACTACTTTCTTGTATACAATTACGAAATCACCCTGTTTATCTACTAGAATATATTTACACAAAAATAAATGTGATTATTTAGCCACCACTTTTGACCAGGGGCAGCTTAAGGGCCATGTATACCGGGCGGCTGCCCGGAGCTCCAAACAAAGCTAAACCTAGCTTAACGTAGCCTGGATGTGCTATGAAATAATCTCCAAACCTAACATAACCTAGGCGTAATACTAGAATTGCAATCGTCCACTTTTTGATACTAACATGAAATTTTACATATTAGTTTAATTTTACGGTGTAAATTTGAATTTAGTGCCACTCTCAAAATGTTATTTTACATTTGCCTTCGTCAAAAAATTGTACCCTAAAACTTTTTATTTTCAACTATAACGTAAACCGTTTATATTCTCAAAGTGTTTGTTAAACTTATGATAAAATATAGAAGATTACATTGTCTACAAAATAGGTTCTTATAATGTTATTTGTAATCCTAACAGTTATTGTACAATCTCGAAGTGAAACGTTTAGCGTATGTTTAACATTAGTGGAGTTTCCCCTTCAGATAACTTTACTATCACCTCAGCCTACGTTAGGTTTGAAGATTATTTTCATATTTTTCCAAAGTCCAATCGCCATGAGACATGTAGTAACTGACAGCTAGAAGACGATTTTATAAAGAACGTTCAAAAGAAGAACAACGTTTAGACCTCCAAAAGTGACAACAAATCAATAAAATATTGTCTTGCAGATCATTTGGTTTGTCGAATGGATACATGAGAATGATCTACTAGCTTTTGCTAGCTGTCAGCTATCACCATTCGGCGAATGGACTATATTAACCCCCGGTTATATAGGGGGCGCCAAAAAGCAATCCCGCCCGGGCACAAAATCTACCTCGGGCCGCCCCTGCTTTTGACTGATATATATATAAATTTTGCACTGGAGTTTTGTCAATGCTTGCTATTAGACACTTGTTTCGAAGGCTATCGCGGCCGGTGTTTGAATTAAAAACTAATGTTTTCCAGATTAGCCGCGTTGAAGAACTAATTTGCCACGTTTCGGTTGTAGCCTACTTGCGACATGTATTCGACATGTGGGGTAAAAGTATCGCGCAAGTATACGAAACTTCGCACGGACTTTCTCACTCTATTGTTTAAAAATGGAGATATTTACTCAATACTCATACATGTGAGACGAAATAATATACATTTGCAAACCCAAGCATAAATTGCATTATACTTATGTAAAACTTTTTTGAGTACCGGTTTTAAATTTTATAATTTTTATTTTTAAAGAATTAATGTCCTCATTTGTATGTTTGGACCAATAAGGGTCAATACTTTTTATTAAAATTTCTTCTTCCGAGCAAATTTTAACATTTTATGAGGTGTTACACATCTTCAAGTCATCGCATTGCTATTCAATTCCTCATTTATAAATTTTGACCAATAAAATATGTAAATATTGACTATTGAGTCTAAAATGAACGAGCAAGATAGATCATTGTTGTACAAACTTTTTTTTAAAGGCTAAAGGGAAAATAATTTTTTAGAGAGACTTATATTTAATTACTTTCTGGCATTGCAGAGCTATTGCTTTAAAACTTGAGTAGTATATCTTTACAACTAAAGCTCACAAAATTGTATTGCTATATTGGTCTATATCTCAAACTATTGGTTTTATAAAATATATATTACATATAAAAGTTTTATTTTCAATAGTATTACAATTTTGCAATGATAAGTTATTTAGTATCTCAAATAGTTGAGATACGGAAATTTCCGCTTCTGCAAAGTACCCTAAAAGTCATTTTCCTGGTAAAATGAAAATAGCCAGATTATTTATATAATTTTAATCAACGCCTAGATCCGAATTAATTAAAATCGTTAAAGCCGATTTTGAGAAAAACAATTTTTTCTCTTTTCGCTTTCTATTAAACTACTCTTTATTTTGGTGTTAAAAAGACACAGAGAGGCGGCATTGCAAAAACCACTTTTTAGGGTTCGGGCGGTCATGAGACGTCAACAACCATCAACACTTCGGGTTGGATTATTTTTACGCTATTACTTTAATATTTTTATTTTGTACCTTTAATGTTCAAAAAGTTAAAAATATACATATTTTCGTATAGATTTAAGTTTATTGGTTTTATAAAAATACGTTTCTTATAAAATATTTGTATTATAAATAGATCTACATATTTTCAATGACAAGTAATTTCATATCTTAAATAGTTTCGGAGATATGATTTTAAAAAAATGAGAATTTACGCATCAGACCGGAGTCCTTAGTCATTTTGCCGAAATATCGAGGGTAGCCCTTTTGTTTGTAATATTTATAAATAAAATTTAATCAAAATTGTTAGAGAATATTTTGAGAAAATCAATTTTTTTCTCTTTTTGCCCTTCGGTAAACGACCCTTAATTTTAGGGTTAGGTATCCAATTCCAAAAAACTCTCGGGGAAACCCTATGAGAACCCTCCATACCAATATTTAGCCCGATTGGTAAAATAGTTTAGGCTCTAGTCGGAGGTACAGACAGACGGACGGAAATTCAACAACAATTTTTTCGGATTTGGGGGGTCATGAAACGTCGAGATTCATCAAAATCTCGGGTTCGTTTGACGATCACAATACTTTCTCTGCCTGTAAGATAGCGAGTTAGTAAAACGTATTGTGAATACGAAAATGTTTGATATTTAGATGGATGTATCTTGACGTTTTCTTTGCCTCTGAACCTAAAAAAGTGGGTTTTGCCATTCTTTCTCATTGTCTGTCTGTCTTACTGTCTGTCTGCCCCTAGGGTTGGAGCCGAACCGGCTTTATGTATTTTATTTAAACTGATATTTAGATATATCGGGTTTCTTGATTTTATTTTAAGTTTAACCCTGAAATTAAGAGAAGTTTACTAATGACTTATTTTCGAAAATTTGAATTATTTCAAAAATGGGTCAAAGGATTTTGTTTAAAACTGATATCTGGGGAGTATTTTACGTGGAATATATCACGGTAGATTTGTTTTTCGGGGGTAAATTCATTTAAGAGTAGTTGATAGATGACTGATTTTTTTTATAAATTGAAAGCTTTCAAAAATGGCGTTAGTGATTTGATTAAAAATAAGTATCTGGGAAGGAAACCCCACGATATTACTTTTTAGCTTAGTGTTATAATATTTGATCTTAAGACTATGCAGGTGGCGAAATTATATAACAATCGAAATCCAAGCTAGAAAAGCTACTCTCTTTCTATATATATATATATATATATATATATATATATATATATTCACGTATTCATACGTCAAGTCATATAATATACAGCAATCACTTTTGATTTGGACTATTGATACCTATAAAATAACATAAATAATTGGCCTATAGTAAAATGGTATCATTATTGACAGCAAAAAGAAAATGTGTATTTTCCGAAAAGCATGTTATATGAAAATTGGTAGGTATATCAACACCTCACTCTCGTGTTCGACTGGATTGCCGGGGACGGTGAGATCTGGGTTTGAATCCCGGGTTGGTTGTTTTGAGAGTAGATTTTCATAATGCCATGCTTTACTTCTTCTCAAATGCTGGCACACGTCTTCTAAAACCATACCTTACCATTCCACTATCGTAAATTAATATTTGAGTATTCCTTGAACGGTTAGAAATTTGTTGATTTTTATTGTATTTAATAAGAGGTGACCTGGCGGTCTAGGGGTAAGGTGTCGGACTTCTGTGCTGGCGGCCGGGGTTCAATCCTCGGTCCCGGCAAAGATTTATCTGATTACCAAACCCTACCTTCACCTCTGACAAGACATTTTGTGAATGTGGGGAATGCCAGGCCTCCACCGTGGTTCGGATTCCACGTTAAACTGTAGGTCCTCCATTTCATCTCACTATCACCCTACCATTACACATTAGCGTAAGTGCGTATAACCCGAATGGGTAGTAAGACGCGGTGCTAATAATAATTTAATTATGATAATGGACTGAAGTATTTAAATCGTATGGGGGGCAACGCTGGGTGCATTTTTTAACCCCCGCCTCCCCTCACTTCCTACTAGGAAATACTATCCGGATTAAACTGATAGCTACGTAACGTGGACTATCTTTATGACCCAGGACCCTCGCTTTCCATTGCAGGCTCCCATAAATGTTTAACAATTTTATTTATTTTTTTTACTCTCGGGAACTGAAAGAGTCATTTACAAATGCTCTCCCGGGCACAGTGGCGTGACCAAGGCTAGTTTCAGTCTGGTGTATTTCGTCTGACGTGATGGGAATATGTTTACAGCAGTAATAATAGTTCCCAAGAAAGTACACTCCGTTCACTCTGAAACAAGCAAGCTTACTCGCCGTGTCTCCACTATCGCGCGGCTTATAAGATAGTGTGCCGCGATAAACAGGAGTGTACACTTCGTTTACCTTGAAAGGTTCTCAAAGTGCGCGGCAACAGGGGTTTTCGTCTTAATAGCCCGCTTCACCCCACGGGTAACACCTAGCTTAGTCGGGTAATACGGCTCGAACTGGGCGTCATATGGTTGGATTACAGAGTATTATTTTTGATTTTTTTAAAATATATATACACACTTTTTTTTTGTCAAAACAAATCTAATAATTCTTGACTAGAAACATAGAGTTTAATTTTCTTCCCATGATGACCTCAACAATTATTGAATATCTGTCAACGGTGTTCCGGAATTTAATGACCAACATTTTCTCTTCATTTAAAAAAGGTTTCTCATATATGCCGCCATGTTTATTGACAAATATTCAACTTACTGTTTATATCACCATGTGAAGAAAATTAAGCTCTCTGTTTATACTGAAGCTATATATTTTTTTTATTTTGACCAAAATGGGGATCTGGTGGTCTAAGGGTAAGGTGTTGGACTTCTGAGCTGGGGGTCCGGGGTTCAATCCTCGGTCCCGGCACAGATTTATCTGATTGCCAAACCCTTCCTTCACCTTTGACAAGTAGTGTATTAATCACAACTTGTGAATGTGGGGAATGACAGGCCTCCACCGTGGTTCGGATTCCACGTTAAACTGTAGATCCTTCATTTCATCTCACAATCACCCTACCATTACACATTAGCGTATATTCCATTCACGGTAGGAATTGACTTCTAAAAGGCCTTTTTCCCTACCATAAATCTACTATATAGTAGGATATTGGTAGGAAAAAAGACCTTTCAGAGAGTAATTCCTACCGTGAATGGAATATAAGTGCGTATAACCCGAACGGGAAGTAAGACGTGGTGCTAATAATAATAATAATAATAATAATAATAATATTTTTGCCAAAAGAGTTTTGCTATAAAAACCGCAAAAGCACTGACCTTTTTCTAGTGTTCCCTACGCCCCTGCCTCAAGACTTCCGACCCTGCCCGTTTCTGATTGCAACCGCATTACACGCTACGCTGAAATTAACAAACATTTATTCATATCTTAGTTTTGATTAGTTTGAATTGTTTAGTTTGTTTTATCGTATGATCTATAGTAACCACCAGCAACTTACCGAGTACTTTAGGTCACGTGCTCTAAGGTGTGAGAGACTAGTCTCTTGGTCGTCGCTGATGGAGAGTTCGGGGTTCGATTAACTTCCAGGCGTCACCTCTTTCAGAACAGTTGCGGGTGTTTTTCCTACAAATAACCCTGATCGTTCTTACGCAGTGAATCTAGCTGTTAATATCCATGATGTTAAAATTTGATGAATAAAATAGTTCTCCGTCCAAAATAAATTGTGTAACTGTGTGAGGTAAACTTTTATAGGAACTAACCGAAATTCGCCTATAGAAATAGTAGAAATAAAAATAGCGTTCAAACGAGCCCTAGTGTGACCAGTCGGGGTAAAAACCCAGGCCTCTTCTGTCAAGTAACAGTCTCACTAAACCAGGTACCTTTTGTCAAATGCCAGTCTCACTAAACCAGGTATCTTTTGTCAAGTGTCATCCTCCCTAACCCAGGTACCTTCTGTCAAGTGTCATCCTCCCTAACCCAGGTACCTTCTGTCAAGTGTCATCCTCCCTAACCCAGGTACTTTCTGTCAAGTGTCATCCTCCCTAACCCAGGTACCTTCTGTCAAGTGTCATCCTCCCTAACCCAGGTATCTTCTGTCAAGTATCAGTCTCACTAAACCAGGTACCTTTTGTCAAATGCCAGTCTCACTAAACCAGGTATCTTTTGTCAAGAGTCATCCTCCCTAACCCAGGTACCTTCTGTCAAGTGTCATCCTCCCTAACCCAGGTACCTTTTGTCAAGAGTCATCCTCCCTAACCCAGGTACCTTCTGTCAAGTGTCATCCTCCCTAACCCAGGTACTTTCTGTCATGTGTCAGTCTCACTAACCCAGGTACCTTCTGTCAAGTGTCATCCTCCCTAACCCAGGTACCTTCTGTCAAGTGTCATCCTCCCTAACCCAGGTACCTTCTGTCAAGTGTCAGTCTCACTAAGCCAGGTACCTTCTGTCAAGTGTCATCTTCCCTAACCCAGGTACCTTTTGTCAAGTGTCATCCTCCCTAACCCAGGTACCTTCTGTCAAGTGTCATCTTCCCTAACCCAGGTACCTTCTGTCAAGTGTCAGTCTCACTAAACCAGGTATTTTCTGTTAAGTGTCAACCTCACTAACTAAACCAGGTACCTTCTGTCAAGTGTCCAACTATGCCATAAACCCGGTCGCTCATAAGCCGTTATATTATGCATGCATGTTTATATTTGTGTTTTATTTTATTTTACATGCGAAAAAAACTACATCCGAAACTAGAATATTAACATAATTATTTTGATCTCGGTGTCCTTGGGGAGTTTTCTCGGCGAGTTGACACCTTGAGTAGTTGACTATGATACTTGTGCATTCATACTGCAACGCAAATAAACGAAATGGGGTAAAGTTGGTAAATGTTATCGAAAATATAAATAATTAAATGTATCTAAGACGTCGAACATTCAATACATAAAATTCCAATGAACACTTTATATGGGAGCTACTTTCTGCGGCTTGACAATATATTTATATTGTTTTAAACTCTCTTTCGGTCTCTTTATTTCATATTACCTTCATTCCAGTTTTCTACTCCTTGTATTTTTGTTCTTTCGATATTTTAAGTATTGAACGTTACCCTTATTAATGTTAGCCCTAATTACTGGAGCTATTTTATTTTAGGATAAACAACTAATAGTCTGAAATTGCCTCACGGAGCCTGATATAACTATGGTGGAATAAAGTTTGAAAAAAAAACACTCTGATATAGATCAGTGTTATTCAACCTTTTTTTTCTTCGCTTACTTCCAGATATAATTTAATTTACTTTATGTAACTTCAAAATTGTTGGTACATGATACAAGCTAAATCTTTATAATCTACACCCAAAATAAATCTAATAAACTACATCCTAAATAATAAGAAATATACATAAGACTATATTTTAAATTGTATGTAGGCTACCCCCTAATATGTCTTCGCGTACCCCAGATCTAAACTTTTCTACCGCCGAAGCAGGTCATGAGTGTAATTAAAAGTACGGGTAGCTCGGATGGGTAGTAAAACGCGGAGCAATAAAATGTTCATTGAGCATCGAACCGCTACCGTTGACCTAAAGGAACTAGAGTTAAGATGAACTATCAGTACTAAATTCTAACCCAGGTTTATATTCTAGAGCGCCAATTTGAACATTAAAATTAAACTAATACAGCTAACAACCTGCAAAATTACCATTTTAAACCGGGTCATAGGGCCAGTTTCATAGTCAAATTTAGTACGCCTCAAGTGCGGCGCTACACTAAGTACATGACGATACCTACCTAAGCCAGAATGGAATGGGCCAGTTTCCTATGCGAGAACGGCCCATTCCATTCGAGTTTAGGTAGGTGTGGTCTTGTATTTAGTGTAGCGTCGCACTTGAGGCGTACTAAATTTGACTATGAAACTGGTCCATAGACTAAAAATCGTTTGAAATCCGTCCCTAGGGGCCACATGGGGCCCCACCAACATTTTCCCAACTTTTTTCTTCTTTCTTTTTAGTCTTTATAATATTTTGGAAAAAACTTTAGCAAATTGGATCACCATTCTTTACACCGAGAGAATTATTGGATTCGTTATACAGTATTCCAGTCAAAATTTTCCATTCCTCACTCCAAACGACACGCGAGGAATACAGAAGCTGAGCAGGGTCAGTTCAAGGTTAATCCTTCTATCATTCCGATCTTTGCACTAGCGAATAGGGCCTGGTTGAGAGGGCCCGCCATACGTTTTAAATGTGGTATATAGTTTGTTTTTGCGTTTATGTGTCGGGTTTTGGTATGTGATAAGACCCAAGAAGAAAGGTGACGGCTGAATATGATTTTAAAATGAATAAAGTAAAATCTTTATTAAAAACTTCGTTTTATTTATTAAAACTGCAAGAAAAACTGGAAATTAAACAGCTAGAAAGACATCAGCCTAATTAATGACTTTACATTTATGCAGGTGAATGGCAAGGTAAAAAGAACTTTTTCTCATGATTTGTTTGGTAAACAATTATTGTGGTTAATTGTTAGACTGATTCCGTGGTCAACATTTCAGTCCAAAAACACAATGAACAGGTATAAAAAAAAGGTCGTATATTAGGCATATTAAAAGCTTAAAATACTTTGGTACTCATTCATGAACTGGCATTAAGTGACAGATGCGCCTAACTTGTGTACAAATAATGTAATAACTTGGTAAGTTTAATTCAAAACCTGTATTATTTTATTCTTTTTGTTTAGTGATTTTGTAATTTTAATGGTTTTTAAAAATTGGGAAAACTTAAATGAATTTAATTTAGGGCCGGTTTTATGACTCCCGTATAAATATTAATCTGGCCGTTAACTATTGTTATCTGATTGATAAGTTAAAAGTGCGTCTTATGACCACCAGATAGCATTTATCTGCCAGATAAAATGTATTTATCCAACATATTTTTATCGGGAGGTTTAAGTTCCTGATAACTTTTATCTGAAAGTTAAAATTGGCGTTGCCATAGTAACGCGTTTTTCATGAGGTTTCACCTATCAGAATTTGTTTTTAGGTTAAAATCTTGGTTCGCGTGTTTAGTAAGCACAGGCCCGGACTCTAACTATATAAAGTAGGACCATTTAATTCACACCTTTATATAAACTGACAAGCTATTTGTAGAGTTATAGTTATATAAGAACAAATTATTTAAATGTGAGTACAATAAATGAAATTTTGTAAACGTACCAAATTATTGCCCACATTTTGGCAGACATCGAAATTAGTACTCGCAAGACAACTAAGCTTCAGTGCCCACGTCATGCCATCTCTTTCCTCGCACTCGTTTAGCCGCCATTATTTAACACCCTTCTCGCCACTTGCTAGGTTGTAGCGGGAGCATCAGGGCTTATACGCATGCGCGCATCTGTAAAAACAGTACCAACCTTGCATTTTCTGCATAAAAATATATTTATCCTATCTGGCAGATAAATTCAGTTCATAATACGCGTAAAATATTAAAGTGGCTGATAACCTTTATCTGGTCGCTAACTTTAACCTCCCGATAACAATATTTATCCCGTGGTCAAAAGACTGGCCCTTAATATGTTAACACATGGTAATAAAATGATTACTGGTAAACCTTGACCTGGCCCCACCAAAAATAAAGATCACTCTCCGCCACTGGGAAGATCGCCGACTTAGTTTTTCAATAGATGTTTTTTACCGTTGACGATAACGACCGAGATATGGATCTTTCTGTGTAAGTTGCTTATAATCTGTTATCATTCCCGGTAATGTCAAGGCGTAGCCGTATAATTAAAGATCTGGTCGTATTACCGTGTAATTGGTAATCAACGCGCTCTGTTGTGGCTGCTGGCAATGCCAGAATGGATGGCGGGGGTGCGGAAGGAGGTTAGCGCGTCATCATTTATTGCAACGTTTTAACTAACTTAATTTTCCTCGCGCTCACTTATTTAATTACCAACCTTTGCGAAATTGAAATCGTATTTGCGTTTTAGAAAATTACTTTGAATACATAACAGGCCAGAAACCCGTTTCGGCGGTCGAATTCTCTCAAAGGCGTCAAACTCGCGTTAGACTAGACTGCCGATGACGGGGAGATCGGGGTTCGAATCTTGGTCAGGTGTACTGAGGGTGGTTTTATTTTGATTATTTTCCACTCCCTTACACACAAATGCGGGTATACTTCCTCTAAATCCAACCTTTCTCCTAAGTATATTTAATACATAAGCGTACAACCCGAATGGGTAGTAAGACGTGGTGCCGAAATAAACAAAAAACCGCTTTTAAAACACCCTAATCGGACCTCGACATGGAAAATAGCTTTAGCGGTGGTTCTACCTTGTGGGTGTCTGATATAAGAATCCAGATGTGAGATGTAGACGAGTGGGAACCTCTGATTCGAAACCCGTCTGGAGCTAAATGGGGGCATGGCATGGAAGATAGGCCTACAAGTGCTCCCAAGCCCTTGTCGCTTTTATGAGGCATATTCTGTTTTTCTGCCAAATGTGGTTTTTGCCATCTTCATTTCTTTCTTTTATATCCTCTCATGTGTACAATCTTAATTCTCTTCAAATCTGACTTGTGTCTTCTTTTTTATATATGTTTTTCACTAGCCTAGGGGCCACAGTGTGATTGAAATCTACTTTTTTAATTGATTATAATCATTATAGTCTGAAGCAAAATCTAAACAGAAATGAGAGTTTAATATGATCAAAAAGTGTTAAGTTTCTGTAGCAATTTCGTGTTTGATCATGTGGTGCTGCTAGATGATTCTCTTTTGCAACATAATAGTAGCATTTATAACCTTCACTTTTGATGCAATTTAAATTTGAAACTTTACAATTGCATTTCCATTTTATAATGTGATCTTTATGATCTGAAAACAAATTAATACTAGTGTTTATTGAGCAAGATTTTTGTACTTTTCTATTTTTCGAGTTGTGATTCACATGCCTATTCATATATTTCAAAAATATTGTCTTCATAAATATAACATTTTATTTATATTTCTTTTTAGTTTCAAATTATATTTCTACAAGCACATTATAATATCCAAGACCAATCCATATTTTTACAACCATTTGACTAACTGAACTTGTATTTACTGTAAAACACCTTTTGGTTAAATTGTAGATTCAGACTTTTTTTTCTCTTCTCTTCTTACTACCCGCTTGGCCTATACATATTGTATATACTAATTACACTCATTTTTAGTAAAGAGGAAGTTCAACTTTTAGAGTAAGTGTACTTGCATTTTCTTGAAGAGAGAGAGAGTTTAAAATCATTTGAGAAAGAAAACACTATAGGCTCGACCTATATTCTAACCTAGATCTCACTTGCATTGGCAGTTCATTCTATTACGAGGGAAACGCCTCAGACCATTCAACCACACAATCGGGTTTTATGCCTTGTTACTTTATTAACTAATCACAAGCTAAACAAAATTGACCTATTTAAGAGTACCCTAAATAATAATAATTATTATTATTATTTGCACCGCGTCTTACTACCCATTCGGTTTGTACATACTTACGCTAATGTGTGATGGTAGGGTGATTGTGAGATGAAATGGAGGACCTATCAGTTTAACGTGGAATCCGAACCACAGTGGAGGCCTGGCATTCCCCACATTCACAAGTTGTGATTAATACACATCTTGTCAGAGGTAAAGGAAGGGTTTGGTAATCAGATAAATCTATGCCGGAACCGATGATTGAACCCCGGATCCCCAGCACAGAAGTCCGACACCTTACCCCTAGACTGCCAGTTCATAAAGTGTGTCCTAAATCAGTGGCTCTTAACCTTTTATTACTCACGGCCCCCTAGTTTTTACTAACATATTAGTAATCATTAAGGTTTTTTCTAAAGTTTTGGCTTTATTTACTTATTATAGTAACACACAAATAAAAAGACCTAAATTAACTTACCTAAATGTATCTTATGGGAGCTCTGCTGTTGAACACTTTCCACTAATTTGTCTATTCTTGTTTCAATTGTATTACCTAATGCTATTCGCATGCAGGAGTCAATTTTGTTACTTCCTTTTAATATTCACTATTGAGGAAAATTCCTTTTCACATAAATGTGTGATAACAAAGGGCAGCAAATTTTGAATGGCGATGGTAAATAGATGGGGCCTATTTGTATTATCTGTGATTTATATTATTCATGCCTTCCCTCTCCTCCATTATCCTGGAAAATAGAGTCCACTCTATCTGCATGCTTATGATCATGGAATTATTTCTTCTAAAACATAAAATTTAGGATAATTGACTTCAGTAATAAACAAATAAGTTTTTAAATTATTTTTTCGAGGGGCCTCCCCTCTCCAAAAAAAACCTTTTGCAGCCCCTCAGTTAAGAATTGCTACCCTAAAACGTCGACATTGTTTTCATTGCAATAAGTTTATGTATCAAAATGTGTTTGTTACCTCAAAAATTTAAACAACCAACAAACGTCATTTCTTTTTTACCGCTGGATAAAAAGGCTCAACAGTTTCTATTTGCTTAACATTTCTGGATGTTTGTAAAACCGGCAGGGTTGAAACAGTTTTATGGCGGTTTTGCAATGAAATCCCAAAATAAAATTAGCCACTCCTATTGCTTTTGTTAACTCGATTTTAAATGCCAATAAAATCAATTCATGGGGTGTTTATTTCGAAATGATTGTGTTGTAATCCCAATTACTAATCACTTAGTACAGATTAGCACATTCTCTGGTCTCTAGATGTAATCAATGGGAAATTGTTAATTTTGAACCTTGCCACTAGATGGCACAACATACCTGGCTTTAAGATGAAGTCATTAGATTGGAATTATGAAAACATTACGTTGAAGTGTATTATAATCATACACGCATGTTATAAACTAGGGGCTTCCAACTTGTGGCCCGTAGATCGCACGTAGCTCACGATGTTTTTTTATTATTATTTTCTGCTCACAAAATTTGGAAAGTAAATTTATGTTTTCAGCCAAAAAAAGAAAAGTTTTAACTTGCGTGAGGAAAATCCTTCAATGCTCCAACTCATGTTAATGTTTGATTTATTTAATACATCTGCTGCATTATGGTGATAAATCAAAGATAGTAGCCTATATTTTTGTCTGAAAATTCTTTCAGTATGTAATTAAACATGTTAAAATTATCACTTTTTATTTCATTCACAATTGAATACATGGTCTGTTTTTGTATATCTCAACAAAAACTGTCTGATTATGATGTGGCCCGCAGATTCATTTGTGGCCCTCAGGCACTTTTAAATTGGAAACCCTCACTTAAAATTTATCTTACATATTTGCATAATGTGTGGACTTTATTCTTACATTTCATAATCCTAACCAAACCAAATATTTTATTTTTTAGACTTGAGATGACTGAAATTTATTACTATCTTTTTTTAAATTTAAATTTAATACTAAACTTAATGAATAAATGAACAGATTTTGACTTTTGTGTGATCTTATTACGGCTTTGTTAAGCTTATCACTGAAGCTTTATTAAAAATTTGGGACAACCCTTTATAATACTTTAAAAATTACTCTAATAGGTATTTTATTTTATGAATAGCTGGAAGGAATGCATTAACCCAAGAGGGGAACGTAACTTGTGAAAGTTAAAAAAACACTGGAATAAATGCGCTCACTTTATCATATGTGCCAACAAGGTCTATTGATAGGCATAAATGACATTGGCATCATTGTTATTTTGTTTTTTTGCATACAACTTATCTTGCCACACTTTGGTTGTAGTACAGCACTCCATCCTAGTTACATCTATAACTATTGCACACTCATTCATGGGCCGCTTCTGTGGTTGAATGGTTTCTCAGATGTCACTATCACAATATAACTGCTGATGACTGTGAGGTTGGCGCTAGTCATGAATAGGTGTACTGGGGATGTTTCATTTTCCAAAATGTTTTTCCTCTCTCTCTCTTCACACAAATGCAGGTACGCTTACTATGAATTCAATCTTACTCATCCCTAACACATTATCAAGTACATATGTGTATAACTTGAACAGGTAGTAAAACATGGCGATGAAAAAATACTTGTTCACCATATTCTGCTAGTCTTATTCATTTATCTTGCCTGCCAAACAAGCACCCTTGAAATATTTACACTTTGGGAACATGTGTGGGTTGGATCGGCACCTTTATGTGCCTTTATATCGCTGCAGGAAGCTTGCGTGATCCAACATCTTTAGACTTGATACAAATTTAACTAGTGACCCCGCATTAAATTGTAATCGCATGGCTTAACATGTCACACTTGTGTTGAACTGGATAGGGAGGACTTAAAATAACTCATATTTGTTTCTAAACTGTATGTGTAAAATTCATCAAAAATTATCAAAAATAAGGAAAGCAAATCATAGTTCTCTCTTGTTTAAATACCTGTTTTATTTGTGCTTTCTAGCATGGTTTATATTACACCACTCTTAAAATATGAATATGAAATGGTTTGAGTAAAATAACAAACAAATAATTATATTGAAATCTCTGGTCACCATATAAGACATTTGAACAAGATATGCTTTCTTCAATACTTAATAGTCCTAGACAGTAGAACCTATTTTTCTGAATAGTGAATTTTGTGTCCATTGTATATCTTACAACTTGGAAGTATTTTGTTTTATATTTTTCTCTGATTATTTGTTTGTGAAATTTGTTGCTTTAAAAAAAATATATTATACGACAGTATTTGCCCCATAACAAAGTAGAATTTTTGTCTACACAAATTTATTTACATGTAAACAACTAAACATAGTTAATAAATTACTCTTTTGATGACTAGACTTAGCCAAGATAAATAGAAACATATATACATAAAGATACTTTTTTCAAACTTCTTGGTAAAGTACAAAGCTGAAATTTCACACACAGATCACTTAAGTGTTGTAGTTACCCCAAAAATTCTTAAAATTGAAACATTTTTCATGGGTGAGGAGAGTCATGGGCATTCAGCATACTATGGTTACATGGCTAGAGCTATAGATATAAATTTGGCTTGTGGGAAAAATCCTAAACTTGAAATAAACAAATATCTTGATACTCTGGCAGAGCCATGGACACAAATTTTTAAAATTGATTAGGACAACAGGGAACAGACTTTGTGCAAAATCCAAAGTTGTTCCTGCTGGAGACAGGCCTATCCCTTAATATAGAATTACTTGGATCATTTCCGTGATAATAAATTACATATATGTGCTAACATTGTGGCAGTTCCTTGGACCGTTTTGTTCCTTCTTAATATTGTTTTTGTCATTGTGGTTGATGTACCATCAACATCATCATCATCTAATCTGAGTATTCTGAGCAAACAGTGGCGTGATACGAGCAGCACTAGAACACTTTAATGAATAAAATTGACTATGTATGAGCCCTGATCGCTTCGGTAGAGGAAGCAAATATCGTTTTTACTAAAGTTTTTTTTCTTTTTTCTAAAAAAAACCTGTTGAATATTATAAATAGATCTTGGTGTCTTAGAACAGTGATTCTCTATTGTGATGCCTCAAGTGTTTGTGAAATTTGAAATATGTTAAACATACATTAAAATGTGTGATCAGTTATGGTGACTGACGCTTCATACTTCAAACTGGGCAAATTAATTACCGTAGGCTAATTCTGAAAATCAAAGAGGTGAGTGTTTATACACTATTGTACAGGGTCGATAATGACCCTGAAATTTCTGGGTAGCTCAATGGTAGAGCATTGGCACATTGATTTAAATTTTAAATGAAGTATGCTCCCAACACACCGCTTTATTCACACCAAAATGTAATGTCCACCTATAGTTCTTTGTTCAAGTCGAACTTCGATCTCCCTGTCATCGACAGTCTTGTCTATCCTGAGAGTTATGTCTTAGACTATGCGGCCACCGAAGCTGTTGTAGTCCTGTGTTAACATAATGGTTGTAAGAGCTGCGTTGTTTGATAGATGAGAATATATGTTATGGACGTATGGACCGACCAATCATTTTGAGATGTTTCCAACAGGCAATGGCTGGTGAACTGTCCATGTGTTGGAATATCTTGGCTGCTCCTAGTTCCTGTGACAGTGACATATCGTGCTACAGGGAACACCCACCCCTCATTCAGCCCTTGCCCTAGATTCCTCAAACACAAACATATTTTTGTTTTCAAGCTATTAGTGTTATAATACAAACACAACAACCAGACACGGAACTTTAAACCACCACTTGGCGAAAGCAAACAAACTTGATTTCACATTTAATAATGCCCATTGATTTCCTTATGGTTTTCATATCACAAGTAATACAATAACAAATATTCCAAAGTATAATGAATAACATTTATTTTTCCCAAAAAATTTCTATACTCTCTTTCACATTCAATAAGAACTACCATTTGATACTTAAATTTGACAAAACTTTTTTTAACACCGCATTTTACTACCCGTTTGGGTAATGCACTACTTACGCTAGTGGGAAATCATTTATGAAAAACCGTCCTCAGTATGCCCGACCGGGATTTAACTCCAATGCCTTAGACCATGTAGCCACTGAAGAATGTGACAAATCATACATTCTCTGAGTTGCAAAGTCAAATTTGATTTCATGCCAAAGAGTTTAAAAAAAAAGTAGAAATCCAAAGTAGCAGTTCAATATAACATACAATCAGTTTTTTTTATATCAGTATTAAATAAATTATTGCAAACTGATAACATTTCTAACTAGTGTATTCTTGTCTTCTTAAACTTATTTAAAACTCTTTTGCGGTAACTTTCCTTGCTAAGAATTCATAAATAATAATAATTTTAGAACTTTTTCTTCATATTTGATCTACTTTATCAAAGGGTATTATGTCCTTGTTCAACAGACGGTTTTCAAAATTAATATATCACACCATTTTATCAGAATCTGCTTTATAAGTGATCAAAAGCTTTTAAAAACTAGTTATTTTAAAAGAGAAAAAGAAACTGTACTTCAAAACACTTTTCAAACTAGATAAAGACACCTATTGGTTTTTGCAGATGTTGTGCTTTTTAATGTATTATTTATTGTTAGTGTGCTGTGTCTTACTACCCATTCAGACTATCCACATATTTAAACAATAATCTGGGTAAAAGTTATATTATAGGAGGAAGAACTTTTTAGAAAATATAAATACTTTTTTTTCTGTCAACATAAAAAATATCTGATTACCAAACCCTTCCTTCACCTCTGGCAAGACATCTTGTGAATGTGAGGAATGCCAGGCCTCCACCGTGGTTCGGATTCTCACGTTAAACTGTAGGTTCTCCATTTCATCTCACAATCACCCTACCATTACACATTAGCGTAAGTGCGTATAACCCGAACGGGTAGGAAGACCGGTGCTAATAATAATAACATAAACAATAATTTACCATATTTATTAGAGCTGCCTATTTTATAGTTATTGATATTATTTACTAAAGGTAGCAGCTGCAGATTGCACGATCTCACATATAGATGTATTAAAATAGTTTTTATACATTTTCAACTGTAAAAAAGTTTTCTCTTCTTTTAATCAGTGTATAATAATGTATAGGTCTGTGTATTTTTATAATTTGTGTTCATCATATCAAGACATGGAAAATTTGTTTTTTATTTTTTATTATAGTTCTGTATACATCTTTTTGATTTGCTAGCTGCACAGAAAAATTATTCATACCCTAAAAGTATAATTATCGTAACCATAACCAAAGGATTGTAACATTTTAATATGTCATATTGCATGGTCTTCAGTTTTTATTCAATCTTTTCTACAATAATTGTGTTACTACTTAGAACCTTTCACTTGACTAGATGTGATGTTATTTAACCTTAACCCTATATTACGTATTGTTGAAAAAAATCCTGGCAAGTTCAAGATAGACAACAAGGAACTTAGCAGCCGCAAGAGCTTTATTGACCAAACTCGCGAGGAGGTTAAGGTGAGCTTAGTAGATATGTAAATATAGATATGTACCAGATGCTGTGGTCAAGCTGAACATTATTTTAAACAATTTTAATTTTCAAACCATATTTTCTAATGATTTTATATGGAGTGCATAAAGGCTGGATTATTCACACATTTTTACTATTCCAATAGTGTTAGTAAAACATTTTTTTTAAGTATCTCCTATGGCAACAGCATTCATATACTTATATACTCGTATGTTGTTAATATAACTGAAATACTTATAACTTAGTATTTCTAAATGTGTATGTTGGTAGGAATACTCGATTACTTTCTATTTTTGTATATTTGATGTTTGCAACAACACACTAATTCCTAATATTTTTATAAAATCACCTGTTGGTAATAGCAATCAAATCTTAATATTCTTATAAGTTTTTATGTTGGTAGTAGCAATTAAATACTTAATATTTTTTATAAATTTGTGTCTGTGAAATTGATGTGTTATAATCTTTACTCCACAATATACAATACATTTAAAAAATACTAAAGGTTGTGAAATGGGTATGTCCCTATTGAAAGTATAATTGTTGCAAATGATATACAATAATAATTTGTTTTGTCTCATCACAGGTTATGAAAGACAAAATGAACATCTCCCGAGGAAGAGATCGAGACCGGACGGCCCGCCAGGTAGGCACAGCATGGCTTACAGGCACAGTAGAGGGCATGAAATATTTTCGACAGTATTACGACCGCATAGTAATGGTAGGTTTGACTGTAGCATGCATCTTAACAGGTCAGCCCATATTTTAGTTTCTTCATAAAGTAGATAGATTTTCAACACTTACTAAACAAATTTATAAATTTCAACACAATTCTAAAAATTAAGTTTTGTATGATAAACACATTTTTTTTTTTCTATTTCAAAATAGTTAGTAAAATGATCTGAAAATATGATTTCGCTATGGTGGCATCTAAAATAAAATATAGTATAGATTATATTTTTCCTCTATTTTTGTCTAAAAATTTGATAAAATATTATACTGCTTAATATACTTTTGGGCTGATTCAATACTCTCCTCTATTTGTGGTGGGAAGAACAATTTGCCTTCTTTTAATACAACAATTTATAGAAATTAAAATCTTTTAATGGTTTTGTAATGGTCAAATTAATCTTAATTAGTGAGTAAAGTTGTAGTTTCCTTTCCTTGAATGGAATAAACTTAATACAGTATTACATTTGTTAAAGTTAGTTGGCTTTTGAAAGTGTAGTTTGAAGGAAGTACCAACTAGATGGATTATTTAAATTTATTGCCAAGACAAAGAAAAATCTGTTTGGACTTATTTATTATAGCATACAAAACATGTTCTATATGGCCATAGCATGGTCAGTTATGATATCATTTGACCGCATTTTTTTGAACCAAACAATTTGTCTTTGTCCAGGAGAGTGAGAAAATTTATAAAAATTAAAAATTATTAAGACACCAAAAATGTTCACATGAAACTCTTGCAACAATCCTTTCAAATAATTGTTTGTTGATTAATTGGATTGAGGTGGGTTTGTGTGCTTAATTGGCTCTTTGGGAATTATAAAACTCAAGTTGAAATCGATTTTCCATACAATTTTCCTTATTCTAATGCCCAAATGTAGCAAAATAAAACCACCCAACAATTTTAACTTCTTCTCCCTATAGACACATGGTTTTATATTATGGGTGGGTGTTCATTAATGGTGACTTTAACTCGGCACTTATCGTTGCACTATAATGTGAAAATAACTTTCTGAAATTTGTCTTTTGAAATCTCTAATTTTCTATTTTTGCAAACACTTATTTCCTGAATTTTAATTCCTGTATTTCAGAAAAATAGTATTTGGCTTTTTAACATGCTTTTAAAGAAAATAGTTGCATGCCATTAACACTTCTAAAATATTTGTTATATTTCAGTAAACTACCTAAGGAATGTAAAATTATGTTTAGTAGGACACTATTAATTTTCTTTTAAAATAGCTGTTAGTTATTACTCAACTTAGTGACCATTTTGTAGCAGGTAGTTCTTCTGGTTATTTTGAAAAATTATTATTTAAAGACTTGGTTGTATTCCTATTAAACTGGCGTGTGGACCTGGACTTGTATTATCAAACAATAGCACAGTTGTTACCTTTTCATGAGAATAATATAATTTGATCATGAATGCTATTTATGGCATGTTTACATGGATCCACCATTAGTGGCTGATGCACGCTACAGCCATTGGACACTTTTACTTATACAAAGGATCATATTAGTGCGTTTAGATGGGGCCACAGCAATGGCGAGGGTAGGCGACTGTACCTAGGCAGAAGCTTGCCCACGCTACCGGTGGTTCCATGGCGTAATCGAAGCACTATTAGCAGACCGTTGTTTTGCATTGGTACGTTTAGACAGAGCCACCCACATCCACTGCCCATTTAATCCAGCCATCTTGTTTTAAATCAGTCTTTCGACCATTGTGGGGTGTTGATCACCCTGCCGAGAGCCAAGAGTGTATCAGAGTAGATTGAGCATTTGGTTGACAATTTAAATGTAGATGATTTTTTTACTGAAATAGAGGCCCAACTCGCAATTTGGAATTCTGCCATGAAGAAATACAGAATGAGCGCGCGTTGTTTGGCTTCACCTGCGCTTATTATTTCTCAACAGAAGAAATACTAGTGCTCAATCCTCACTAATCACATTCTTAGCTTTGATTGCGCTGAAAATCTTGTTTTGGCTAACATAAGCCACTACAGTGGCTGTGGCGCACGTCAACCACTACACTTGTGTAAACACGCACTTAGAATCTACTTTTCATAGGAAGGGCCTCATCCTAAAGCTAGAAAAGTCAAGTTATTTGATCTGCAGCTTTGACTTTTGATAGATACCTATTAAATGTTGAATTTTCGAAAAGTCATTCTTCCTCTGTTCTTATTTTTTGTTTTTGCAGGTTCTGGCCACTCAAACCTTTTGTTAAAAGTTATTATCCTGAACTATAATGAAAAACATTGAACTTCCTCTTATATGAACTAAAAGTTTTAAAAATCAGATTTGTTGTCATTTGTGTGTAAGAATGCTGTGTAATTATAAATACCCTTTTGTATGTGAAGGATTCATATTTTTAAATATTACTGGCTAAAAATATTTAAAGTTTTCTTTTAAAACTGTGTTAGCGATTTTGTATTTCATTAGATTGAACAACGTATCTTGAGCTGAGATCTGCGTGTGTTTGCTTAGTTGGCAAGTGTACACTTGAAATATTGATTGATAAGATAGTATCAACAAAGAGGTAGGGCCAACGTTTTGTAGAAAGATAATATATTTATAACATTGATTTTGAAATACTCTTTGAGAAGTAAATTGAACATTTGACAACTAAGCCTCATTTTATTAATTTTTTCATCAAAAATAGAGAAAAGTGATTATTAATATCAGTGGTATCTGATAGCCTAAAATATGTTTGGAGCTAACAACATGTGGTCTAATGTGTAGGCTCTGCAATAGACAATCTTGGGGGAGAAAGGATATATGATCGAGTTTTTAATCTAGGCCAGATGAACTGGGGGTGGGGTGACAGGGTTAGTACATGTAATTTATCATCACAGCTTTTACTTTCCTCTCCCCAAGCTAATGCAACTACCCTTCTTCTAAAACAACACTCATTTTTTTTTGCCTTTTATTAAGCCATTAAATACCTTTGTGTTTGTAAAATAGGTATGGTGTACTAATTTTAAAGAAATATGGGCTAGTGGGTACAGGATCTAGCTTAAGATAATTTAAATATTTTCCAAAAAAAGTGTGATATAAAACCAACAGATTAAAAAATAGACAAGACAACACTTCCCGAAATCAGCGAGTAAGAAAAACTACAATTGTCTGAGGAGCTCAAGAGCCTTCGGATTTCTTTGAAGAGGACCTAGACACCATAATATGCCTATATAAACATTTGAAAAACATCCCATTAAGGATAAAAAATAGTTCGGTCATCCTAGATCCATACTTCAATCCAGAACAATAAACCTGTGATCTAATAAATTGAAGCCAAGTATCCATTCTACCAACATTATCTTCATCGTTTAGCTTAAGTGCATACTGTGTACACCACTCATTCGTGTCTATGTACCTGGGCAATTCCAATGGTCACGCAATCGTCCATGATGTTACAAACACAACCATGCTGTATGAAAGCTTGAACTATTGGGTTGTAGGAATAAAAATAGTGATCTTGGAAGGAATAGGAATACTAACAAAGGACTATAAGGAATGTATATCTAGGTATCAATGAGCACAAAAAGGATTCCATACCAGAGCAGATTTGGCTAGAGACAAAAATGATAAAGTCACATACAGGCACTATTTTAGATGTATGGAAAATTTATTTCAGCGATTTACTGAATGTATAAGTTAGGGAAGATGAGTTGAGGTTCTTGTTGAAGTATCCATAGAGAAATTAAATAATTACAAAGCCCTAAGTATTGATACAATTCCGGCAGCGTTAACAAAAGCAGGTGGGAAGCTCATATTGGATAGGCTCTACAAACCTCTCAGATCAATTTGCCAACAGATGGCGGCCACTCAGTCATTATGGCTTGTTTGCGGGCTGACATGGAGTTTTTTTTATTCACAACATTGGTGTGAATGTTACCCTCTAAATCCTGTGCCGAATTTGCCTTTATTTTAAATGACAAATGTGTGTCTGAAAGCTGTAATCTCTCCGATATTTCTTCCTTTTTATAAGATAAAAAAAACCTACTGTTCCCACACCCATGTGCTGCCCATAATTTCACATATTTGTTGCATTGATTAAACTATTTCTGGAAATTGATCCGTGGTGAAGAAAGAGTAAAAAATTTGTCATACCAACCTAATTTTCCCCAAATAGTGAGTGCCCAATTTTTATATGTTGCACTCCCAAATTGTGTATTTCAACAACATTGATTTATATAGAAAAAAGAATCAAACTGCATTGTATGTTGGTTCATTGAAAGGTCCGTGGACCACACAAAATCATGGATCAGGCTGCAAGTTTGACATGCCTTTGTTAGAATGTAGCTATAGCTAGTAAGTCACTGGGCACAGGCTCTTATGAAACAAGTAGTTAGTGTCCTAGCAATGACCAGCAGGCTGTTATTTGTGTGTCAGCCACTACTGGAGAACAGCCCTGCGCGAGTACCCACCAGTCACGGCACCACCAAATACTCCAAACTGGAAAATGAGCTTGACAGTCCCAACAGACAGTTCCTGGACGACACGCTCCAGCAGCAGAATCACATGGTCCGTGCCCAGGACGAGCAACTTGATATGATCAGCGACTCTGTGGGCACCCTCAAGACTGTCTCCCGACAGATCGGCAGCGAGCTGGATGAACAGGCTGTGTGAGTATTTTCATAGCAAAACTAGGGAACACTTATTATCGTATAGAAATTAGGCATATAATGATAACGTAAACATTTGTAACTTTGACCCTTAACATAATATTCACGCATATACAGGGTTTGGCTATTAAATAACCGTACTGATGCTCTAAAAAAATGTATTTACAAAATTACTCAATAATGTAGTCCCCTCCTCGATCCCTACACCTCACCATACAAATCTTCCACTGTTGGAAGCAATGTTTCAGATCTTTTTCTGAGAGGCTGTTCATGAGCTTTGTCGCTTTTTCCTTCACTGCATCAACAGACTCAAAACGGGTTCCTTTTAGTGCAGACTTGATCTTCGGGAACAGAAAAAAGTCACATGGGGCTAGATCAGGTGAGTAAGGTGGGTGTTCCAACACCTGAATCTTGTGCTTCACCAAAAATCTCTGGATAGACAGCGCTTTATGTGCTGGTGTCCTGTCCTGATGAAGAATTCACGAGCCGTTCTTCCACATTTCAGGTCTTCTTTTTATGCATTCATGAAGGGTTGTCAAAACCTCCTTATAGTAAACCTGGTCAACAGTCTGACCTTCAGGTACCCAATCAATGTGAACAATCCCTCATATATAAAAAAAAACATCATCGTTGCTTTGAATTTGGACTTGCTCATCCGAGCTTTCTTTTGTCTTGGTGAAATGGGACTCTTCCAATGCATGGATTGGCGCTTAGTTTCAGGGCTGAACTGAAAAAACTACGATTCGTCACAAGTTATCACATTTTCTAAAAAGTTTGGATCATTTTCGATGTTATGAAGGATATCAGCACAAATGTTCATTCGAGTTTCCTTTTGCTCAGGAGTGAGCAGTTTTGGCACCATTTTAAAGCAAACCTTTTTCATGTGTAAATTATCATGTAAAATTTGTAGAACAGTTTCCTTATCAATATTAACTAAGTCATAAATTGCTCAAATACCCAGGCATCGATTTTTTTCAAACAATTTCAGTCACTTTTTCAATATTAACATCTGTTTTTAGTGTGCAAGGATGGCCTGGGCGTGGATTGTCTTCAATCTGTTTCCTCCCCTCCTTAAATTTTTTAAACCAATCGGAACACTTGAGTACAAGATAAACAATGATCACCATAAACTTCCTTTAACAAATTGTACGTTTCTGTATCGGGTTGCCCAAGTTTTACAAGAAACTTCACATTTGACACGCTGCTTATCTTTTAAACTCAACATAATTCCGACGGAGCTCAGGTACAGGTCCACTTTGAATAAAGGCTATGGCTGAACTATAGGTCACACGATCTTGAAATTTGAAAGGTGTGAGGGAGAAAATAACATAGATCAATATCTGACCCTGCTGGTTTTTGCTGAGAACTCAGGTAAGTGTCAAAAAAATTAGTCCTGTTATTTAGTAGCCACACCTGCTATACTAACTCATTGGTATTCAACTTTTTTTGGTTGCATACCCCCAATTATAATTTATCTTACATTTTGTACCCACAAAGTTGTGATGCATAATACAAGCTATACAGTCATTCTCTAAGCTATATTTAAAATAAAACTATCCCCATGCTATTTAGATGCGGCTTCAACCGTAATTAATAAATGTAATCCATTTAAATAAAACTGGCACTTCCAGATTGCATGTCTTTAACATTTGGGTATCTTGTGGTTAGCACTAATTATGGCCTTAATTATTCAAATAATACATATTTTTAAAAATTGTACATACCCCCTAAGATGCCTACCCCCAGGTTGAATACCGTTGTACTTACTAAATCACGATAGTCCTTTGAAGAATCCCCAGATATATAAGATCCAGTTAGGTTGAAACTATTTATTCCAGTACACTTGGGACCACAGAATTCTACTTCCAAGAACCCTCTACTGCTTATTTCCATCCCTCGGGCTTGCCATATCACTCTACATACTTATTGCTATGTTATACAAGCTAGAATAAGGGGACAGCCAGATTGGGTGAGCAAGTGAGTGACCTAAATATAAAATAGAACATACCGGTTGTAATGAGAGGTGGCCAGACTGGAGTGAGCGAGAGACTGAGCGTATGTGCTTGAAAGGTAGAACTGATTATATTTTTCAAGCACGCGTGCTTGACCCGGTACAGTCTAGTTTACAGATGCTAGGCAATATTATTGTATATTGGTTCATTGAGTGCTAGGAAAACTTCTTATTTTGACATTTTTATTACTATCGATAGGTTTAGCACACTTGCTACTAACTGCCTAATTTAATTGGTAAGATCATAAACCATACCTATATGTGTGTGTATGTGTGTGCCTTTAACACACCAGGCAGACATGCTACTGACTGAGCTGATGTGTCAGCCTTCATATTGTTTTGTTTTCACAGAGGGTGGTTTTCCTCATCTTCTTTCCATGACGATGTGATTGTATTAAGCTGCCCATAACCATTGTTTCAACTGTACACTATGTTTATGGTTAAAGCTTACAATCTTACCTTAATGGGTTTCACTATGGTTCTATCATATAATCTGCACCAGAGTGGAAACAACTAAGTTAAGCTTGCTACCTTTCAAAGTAAACAAAATGTACATTAATAAAAATATAAAGGACTTGCAGAAAACTCTTTAACGCTTGAGATATAATTTTTCTGTTATGTTTTACACAACTTTGATAAATGTGTCAATATTGTTGTTTTTAATTTTACGACATCTTTTAGGATGTTGGACGAATTTCACACTGAACTAGAGAACACAGATTCTAAGCTTGATTCAACAATGAAGAAAGTTGCAAAGGTTTTGCACATTTCAAATGGTAAGAGTTTGATCCTTAAAATAGAAAACTATTTTAGAAACGTCTATATTTTTATGTTATAAAATTTTGCTTTCACACTGACAAATATCTTTATATATTAAAAAAAGTTAATTGTTCTCAAATGGCCAGACACAAACCATCTTTTGAGACTCACAAGATACAGGGAGCTGTGAATTACTTTACTTGAGATTAATAAAGTTTGACAAACATGGTTAAAAATAGCAGTATTAATTCATGTTAATTTAAATGCTTAATAAACCTCTGGCTAAAACTTATTATGTACCATAGACAAACTATTAACATCAGCCCCCTATCCCAAACGATATACTTTTTGAATTGTGTATATTTTTATATGTTAAAATATAATATTTAAAAAAGGAACATTGAGTGGAAATATGAATCAAAATTATAATCATTGATCACATTTTCATTTATGTAAATTTGTTCACAAAACTATTTTTGTCTTCAGTGTCATGTTCTATTGACAATGATAAACAAACATATATTGTGCCAAAGAAGAACAACAGAAATGAGAAAGGTCAAAATAATTCAGAGACCTTTTTTTTCTTTCCCCCCCTCCCCAAAGTTATTGTATCTCTTGGGGATGTAGATTTAGGTACTTGTCTTGCATGCAACTGTACCGACCTGCACCTACCTTCTCTCATCTCACTCATATTCATCTTTCTTCTATATTAAACATTATTTTATTATTAATTATTTACTAAAATCTAAAATGAAAGTTACTGAAAAGAATAAGATATTGGAATTAAAAGCTGGTATAAAATAAGTCAAGGTCACCTGTTTATATAAAGTAAACTATAAGCGAGACAAGATTGATGAGGGGTGGGTGATAACTAATATAATACAAGTTATGTTAAATAAAGTGGTTATAGAGTTTGCTAAGAATCTACAATATTGATAGCAATATTTAAAAATAGAAATAAATAAGTATTAGACTTATTTAAACAGCCACAAAACAGACATCATAAGTAATATAAAAAATCATTAAAAAAGAGTAAGGAGTTAAAAGAAAAAAACATATCTAACCCAAGCTATTAAAGTGTGTGTTACACAGGCTGAATATAATAATTTAAGAACATAATTGAAATACTAAATATACCCATCTCAGCACCAAATTGAAGCGATAAATAAATCGACTTTCATTAATTTGCATTTTAAGAAGTTACATTCAATTAAAAAAGGATAAAAGATCAGCTATATATTAAAAATATTACTTTACATTAGGCTTCTGCATATTAAAAGTTATTTTATGTTCGGTACATCTTAAAAGCCCACAAAAAATAGACATAATAAAAATAAGTTGTATATTAGTAATCTCAAAGACCGATTTTATAAAAAAGGGAAAATTATTAATGAAAGACTACATTTTAATTAAACCAAAACACCTAAATCTTGCATTTAAAAAAAAGAAATGAAGCATAATGTTAACTTATCGTTAAGAGATTAAAAGTAAAGTCCGAGAGAAATACAGATGCCAACCCATATATATTTTGAATAAGAGGGAGAGAGAAGCATCCAAAACAAAACTCCACAAATGGCCAAGGATATACATTGTGCCAAAAGTTACTAACACAAATTCCACCAATGAAAATAAAATTAAGTCTTTGCATTAATTGTGTGAATCATTTTCCAGCACTAGTGCACTATTAACAACTCTTGTAATGTCAGACCTTATTTTTAGTGACTTGTGTATTTGATATAGCTCAAGCTATTGGCTCAAATAAATATTTTAAAAACTTTCCACATTTTTAACTTTAATGTGTCTTTTTTAATTGTATCATTCTAATACAGGCATACTTCACTTTAAGGCGCATCACTAATACGACGCTTTTAAATTAGTGTTTGCACTTGCCTTGCTCTTAAGGGTTTTTTCCAGAGGTTTTAAGGTTAGCAATCTACTACTCTACTATGAAGAAATCACTATGTCGAGTGCTACAAACCTATTTTATTTTTTCACTCAAAAACCACTATACTGACTGAGATGAAATTTCACATGGGCATAATTCAAGATTTTTGGTTAAAATATAGGCTAATTAAAAACCTAAAACACCACCCCTTCTCCCTACCCCTAGACGTGTCTCCTGAACCGCTGGGGCTAGGAAGTGGCCTTTTGGGTGGGGTACCCACGGGTTCTAGACTTCGAACAACTCCACCCACCTCATGATCCCAAGTCATATCTCTGGAATTACTTTGAAAAGGGAAGTTACTTAAATTTAACAATAAACTTTCAATATTTAACCCCCTATAAAAATTTAGTGCTATTGCACACTTAATTTAACATAGTGTAAATGTTTTTACACTTTATATACATTGACAAACGAAGAAAGGACTGTGATTCACTTTAAGACGGTGGTTTGGAACCTAACCCATCGTATTAATTAGGTATGTTTTTAATAATACCATCTTGACCAGTTAATTTGCTATGAAATTTGCTAATTGCTTTGTTTTGTGACCAGATCGAAGGCAGTGGATCGCAATCGGGGTATTGTCGGCAATCATGGTAGTGGTTATCATATTATTCATCGTAACTTGAGGACTGCAGTGACTTGGTGCAGCAGCAAAATGGTGCCAAGTGATAGTGTTACGGCAGACAGTGTGTTGAATAATATGAATTACAAGTTGCGTCTTATACCTACTCTTATTGAGAGGAACATTATAAGTGTTATGTGTGGATGGCAGTGTGATTGGGACAGTATCAGCTATTTTTACCTTTGTCAACTATTTATTTGTTTTATTAGACTCCACCTTTGTTTGAAAGTTTGGCAGCCCAGATCAAAATTGCATTTTACAGGATGTTAAGCATGACACTTATAGCGGAGAAGTTTTAAAGAATATTGAATTCTCACATAAAATAAGCTTTCAATTACTAACACTTACTTTTCTCAACATATTTTAGTTTTCGTAAACATTTATCTATGTCGTATATACATAAAATATTGATATGCTAAAATAGTATTATCTTTTTATTCAGATTTCCTGGCATGCGCTTAGCACAACTATCTGTGTGGGCCCAGAAGCCATTTTTCTACTCGTATACTTTTATCCAACAAATATTTTCGCTACTCATTTATTATGTTATTTATGGTCATAGTACAGCATAGAACTGGTAGCTCCATATATCAGTCTCAATATGAAGTATTCAGACTGGCTAAAAGTACACTGGTTCATTGATAGATGGCATTACAATAACTTACTGTGATGAAATGCCAATTCATGCCTACACCAGGGAACGTTTGAACATACAAAGATGTTCAACACCTGCACCAGGGAAAGGGTTAATATTTTAAAAATGTTGTTTTATGTAGATATATTATTGGGGTGAAAACCACTTTACCAACCCCTTTCATTCAATGGGCATCTCTGTTAAAACCAAACTCGTTGGATACTCTATATATTTTATATATTATATACGAGTATCAGACATCTTCAAATTTATATTGAAACTTTAAGGTGTTCAAGCAAGTGTTGAAAATCATGTGTTCTCTCTTAATTAACAAACTTTTGTTTTAAAAGAAACATTATTGGGAACATTCTATAACATTCGCTTCTATATATAGAAATTGTATTATATTATATTTGTTGAAGATTTAATAACAATAACAATATTTGAGGGAGTATCCCCCAGTAATATTTATCTTTGAACAAAATTTTGTTAATAAAGGAGGTACAAATTGTTTCTAAAGTTAAAAAGTTGCTTTAATCAAGTGAATTCCTAAGTTTTAAAAAGTGATATTTTTTTGTTAAATATTGATGTTTTTACTATAATATATCAAATACCTAACAAAATAATGTGATGCCTATAGTTTACCAAAATAAATTATTTTTTTATTTTTTTAAAGTGACTTAGTTAAGAAAAACCACCCATTTACTTATCACTTTCACATGCATAAATGTATGTCGTACAAGCCTTCTTTTTCAACCTTGTCTTAGCACTTTGTTCAGGTTGTACGCATTCATTAATTACACTAATGGGAAGGGGATGAGGAAGGTATAATTTTAGAGAGAAAAAACCTTAAGTACACCTAACCAGGATTTGAATCCTAATATTCCCATCACCATCAATGCAGGTTCTTGAAACTAACAGCACTCCTTTCTTCCCCAATTCTTGATGTCTATAGCTAATATTTTAATTAAATATAATCTCACTTCGGTGGCCGCATGGTCTCAGGCACTACTCTCGCAATAGACTAGACTGCCGATGGTGAGGAGATGTACTGAAGGTGGGTTTTCCTAAATGGTTTCCAACTCCACACAAATGTGGGTACCGGTACACATCCTAAAAATTCAATATTCCTCATCCCTAACCCATTAGCTTAATTAGTTCATAAGTGCATAACCCAAGTTGGTAGTAAAATGCAGTACAAAAAAAACATACCACTAGTTAAGATCCACACAAAACAAGAACTGAAATTATATGGAGCTGTCTTCCTATTAATATTGCTTCTATTGCTATTAATAACTATAACTATTTAATATAGTAAAGATTTGAGGTCATCTAAATTCATGTTATTTTATTCATCACATACCCACATTTTACACTACCATGATCAACATTTCATTAATTTTAATCACAAGTAATAAGTTGTTTTCGTTAAAAGTTTTTTTTTTAAACTTAATTCTATGAGGTTGTTTGGACAGTAAGCCCTTCACAAAATGCTGCTTTGTTTTAATGTATGAATGCGGTGTAAATGTCTGTATAAAATGTAAACGTGTGAAATTATTGGACATTAATTATGAACTGAATGGTTGTTACCAAAATGTTATCACTGGTGCAATTTGTTGTCCTGCATATTTGCATAGTATTTGATAAGGCCATATCGAATGTGTACTAATTTAATATATTATAGTTTAGGTTAAATTGTGTCTGTGACTTTAGGTGTAATTTAATTAAATCATGAAACTTAAATCTCTAATTGTCTGATTTAGACTACGAAATGCGACACTTTTGGCTAAATCGAAAATATCTTGTTTATTTTTGTTTATCTCTGTAATAAAATTACAGCTTGTCCAATTGGGTGGTAAAATTATAGATAAGTTTATATAATAAAAAATTTTGGATTTTGTTTTGTCAAACTTAATTTTTCTTTTTAAACAAAATCATCAACTTGGCAATTTTTGTATCATTAATAATGAATCTGAAAACCTTTGAATCAATTTTTAAACATTGATCATAGATTGATAGTAAGGTTGTATCTTCTTTTTTATTCCCTTCTTATAATTTTATATAAGGTGACCTGGCGGTCTAGAAGTAAGGTGTCAGACTTCTGTGCTGGCGGCCGGGGTTCAATCCTCGGTCCCGGCACAGATTTATCTGATTACCAAACCCTTCCTTCACCTCTGACAAGACATCTTGTGAATGTGGGGAATGCCAGGTCTCCACCGTGGTTCGGATTCCACGTTAAACTGTAGGTCCTCCATTTCATCTCACAATCACCCTACCATTACACATTAGCGTTAGTGTGTATAGCCCGAACGGGTAGTAAGGCGCGGTGCTAATAATAATAATAATAATAATAATTTTATATACTACTTTCCTCCTACGATGACGACATGTTTCGGTGATTTTTCACCATATCCAAGTCTTATTTGTATTAAAGATAAGTGATTTTACTTCATACTATTGGAAAGTTTGTGAAAATTTTATCTAGTGAGATGATCAACAATGATGATGTGTTGATGTGATGAACAATGTTGATCATCTTACTAAATAAAATTTTCACAAACTTCCCAATAGTATGAAGTAAAATCAATCATCTTTAATACAAATAAGACTTGGATATCGTGAAAAATCGCCGAAACATGTCATCATCGTAGAAGAAAAGTAGTATATAAAATAAGGAGAAGGGAATTAAAAAGAAGATACAACCTTACTATCAATTATTATTACTCCTTACCAAATAGACATCAACATTATTAGAAATATTAATCATAGAGCTTTAATATAAACAATTCAAAATACATATAAAATTTAATTTTTGAAAATATCCACCACCTTGTGATAGAACAAATTAATTGGTCTACTTTAAGAATTTGGGACTAACTGTAAGGATTGTTTTCATTTTTCTGTTAGTCTTTTTTAAATAAAGTTTTCTAGCATTTACTGTTATGATTTATAAAGACATATTATATTAAACTATTTTAAAAATCAGCCAAAATAAATTGAGAACCCCAATTAATCTTAAATTATAGCAAACAGTGGTTATTAGCTTGAAAATATTAGTCATTGTTAAATATAATTGTAAGGAAAGGATTTAGACTCAATTAACTTTGCATTATATAAAAAAATTACATATCCTATCTACTGTAATATAAAGTGCACTTTTTTCTACTTTAAATGCTGTCCAACCTAATATTAAATTTACATTTTATAAACATTTAAAACTTTTGTTTCTTTTTAGCACACAGTGCATTGTTCAGAATATATGCATACTTACTAATTACGCTAATGAGCTAGGTGTGAGGAAGGTTGAATATAGAAGAAGAGTAACCTCATTTGGGTGGAGGTAGAGTGGAAAACTATTTTGGAAAAACTATACTCATTACACTCAACCAGAATTCAAAGCCCGGTCTCCATGTGGCCACCGAAGCAGGTGATTTAAATTTATGTTTTAACAGTTTTTATATTATTGTTGATTCCTCTTATAAAAAACTGTTTTATTTATCAGAAACAAAAAGTGCATCTTATATCATGTTACAGTTGATGATGATGTGATGATAGCTTAAAGTATATATGGCATAATTGAAAGGACTTCAACCTTTGGCGCGAGCGCCATCGTGCCATAATACACCATCCGTGGTGCACATTAGGGCAGCTTGTTTGGTGCAACATGTAGACAGTTTTATTGTGTTATTTATTTGCAGCTTACACGTATTGTTTAGATATAACAAAATAAATGACTGATTAATCCTCTCAAATTATGGAGTTACTGTTTATAAAAGAAAATATTTTGTTGGTTTTGTGTGCCATTTTGTTACTTGGTTTTGATTAAATCCAAGCCACCTTTTAAAACCTGTGATCTCATGTTTGATAAATAAACAGGAGTAGTAAAAATGAAATTGTCTAGATTTATTCATGTCCATAAAGACATATTATATTTATGCTTAATAGCACACATTGTATCACTTTGAATTAATTATAAAACATGAATATTTATTTTATATAAAAGTACCAAATGAGTTTATTTCATCCTACAAAGCAATAATAGTTTAATTTTATGTTGAATGTTTTATTTGGATTTTTGGTTCATGAAATTAGATATGATGTTGTCTATTAGTGAATTTGCTCATTTACAGGCACAGTGGGAAAGTAAAATAATTGATATAATATTTTTAATTTGTCATTTTGTTTTGATGTGACTTAACTTTCTATTTAAATGTGTTATTCACGTGTCTTCATAATAAGCTGTTAGCAGATGGACCTTTTATTTGTTTGGTTATCTTTTTACATACTGCCTTAAAACTGTTTGACTTGTTTGCTGTTAAATTACCAAAATACCTATTCATCGTATTATTTTGAAAAATTAATCTCCCATTCCTCCTTTACATATTTTTAACTAGCAGAAGTACCCAGACTTGCCAGGGATAACAACCATGCATTGAATTGCATGGTTAACCTGATAACGCTTTGCTTCAAAAAAAAATTCTTCCTTTTATTGCTTCTGACCTGGTTTTTAATTAATCTAAAAAAAATCTAATCAAAATTATAAAATTTCAGTTTTGAGGTGCACAGGGCTCCTAGTTTTAAAATTTCAGACATCTGCATGTGGTAGATACTACACACTGCTCATAACAAACAAATTATTTTATTAACATAGATTTACTTGCGTAACATATCTAATAATTTTCACACGAATCTCTATTACAGTCAAATTATTTTGGCATGAAACTAATTACAGTAACCTTTTGAAACTCTTATGATTTGGTGTTCTATTGCATGGACTTTATTGGACTAGTTATAGATATGGCAAAGCAAATATGCCTTCGATAGAATATTATCTTAAAAGCAAGTACTACTTATGTGCTATGCATCTTACAGACTTTTCAGATTATCCATCACTAACACTAATTTAAGGCAACAGGACAAAGAAGATGGTTTTTTTTAGAGTCATTATCATTAACATTATGGTTAAGCCACCCTTAATTCGTATAGCCAAGATTCAAACCAAATCTCGGCAAATTCTTTAATAAGATTTGAATTAATCAATCTGCTGGGTCAGAGCTAAGTAAGCCCTGCAGGGCTATTATGATTGCATGTCGGCTCAAGTGATGGTATTTACACCTACCGATATATTTTCGGTAAAGATACTGAATGAGCGCTTATGACCTTGCATCGGAATACTCATGGCAATGCGTGTGTGGCAGTATACTTTTATTAACACTATTTTACTGATAGTTTTGTCTAATTTTCACTTGAGCAGACGACAACAGTTTTTGTTTGTATTTTATGCACAATTTTATAGATCTATTCTCTTCGCTCTTCATGTAATTTTTTGGTAGTTAGTTGACTGTTTGAATATATTATGTAATTTGTTTGTTTTTTAGCTATTTAGTAAGTTTAGATTAGGTCGTTAAATTAAATTATTCATTGTTTGGACATATTACTTTCATTTTTGTGCTAATATTATTAATATTAAATAGGGTTAGGGAGTGCATATCAGACAATTTTTGTATGCATATGATAGGTTTTACCCTTAACTTTGCACCAGCATCGATTGTCCATAGACAAATAATAAAGGTGAGTATACCCATTATAAAGATAGATATATTTATTTTATTGTAAAGATAATTTGTTATTTATAATAGGTTGCAAATTAGAAGTAATTTTTTTCAAAATAGTTGAGTAAAATTTATTAAAATAATGAAAATATATTATGACTAGCATTTTTGATACTTGAGAACACTTCCTTTTAGGTCTAATTAGCTTAGTTCATATATATTTAAAATATAATTTCCATTCTTGCAACAATCTATTAGCTGATTGGTTGAATAATTTATAGACCAACACACTTTTAAAATGCTATTTAAACTGCACGAATAAATATTCTTAGTACAGTAACTAAACAATATTCTGTAAAGATATAGTAGCTATCCTATAGAACGGATAAAAATAGTTTTTGTTTTATTACTATAAGTTTCTAATTCATTATTATTAATAATACACACCTAAGAGTATGGAGCATCGAATGGCTTTAATGATAATAATTTAAAATAATGAGACTGAGGTGGACAAGCGCTTCCATTGTAAAGTATTGGCCACTTTTTTCCACATTTATTCAATTTACAATAATTTTGCTGTCTTGTGCTTGAAATAAAAAATATATAAACTAATACAAAATAGCTATGCTTATAAATAAATAAAATACCACAAAAAAAATCCTCTCTAAACCCATCCCTAACCAAACAATTACTTATTACTACTATTAACTAAAAAAAAGTATTTAATGAACTAAATCTATAATGCAATTACAAATGAAAACATAATTGAAAACTATTATATGCAAAAACACACTTAATGAAACAGAACTAAATGGTACAAAACTCCGCGCGGACTTTCTCACTTTATTGATTAAAAATTGAGATATTTACTCAAAAGTTGAAATACATGTGAAACGAAATAATATGCATTAGCAAACCCAAGCATAAATTCCACTATACGTATGTTCGGACCAATAAAAAAGATCAATATTGGGTCCACAAGGGTCAACACTTGTATTAAAATTTCTATTTTCAGTTAAAATTTTTGACATTTTATTTGGTGTTGCACATCTTCAGCTCATCGCATTGCTATTCAATTTCTCATTTATAAATTTGGACCAATAAAAAATGTAAATATTAACTATCGAGTCTAAAATGGAGCTAGATCATTGTTGTACAAACATTTCTCCTAGGAGGTTTAAGGAAAACTAACAAACTTTTTGAGAGACTTCTGTTTAATTACTCTATGACTTTGGAGAATTATTGCATTAAAACTTGGCTAGTATTTCTTTACAACTAAAGCTCACAAAATGATATCAATATATTTGCCAATATCTCAAAGCTGTTGGTTTTATAAAAATGTATTTAATATAAAAGTTTTTTTTATTTTTAATAGTACTACAATTTTGCAATGATAAGTTATTTAGTATCTCAAATAGTTGCGGAGATACGGAAATTTCCGCTTCTGTAAAATACCCTAAAATTCATTTTCATGGTAAAATGAAAATATCGGTTTATTTATAATCTTAAACAATACGGATCTTAATCAAAATCGTTAGAGCCGATTTTGAGAAAATCAATTTTTTTCTCTTTCCACCCTTTATTAAACTACTCTTAATTTTAAGTTGAAACAGATACACAGACAGACATCATTGCAAAGACCACTTTTTAGGGTTTGGGGGGTCATGAGACGTCGTCATCCATCAACATTTCATATTAAATTTTGTGAACGGTCGCAATACTTTACCTTTTGTGTTAGAAAAGTTAAAAAATATAAATAATTTGGTATAACTTGAAAATTATTGGTTTTATAAAAATATTTGTATTATAAATAGATCTACATATATGTAATAATAAGTAATCTAATATCTCAAATAGTTTTGAAGAAATGATTAAAAAATATATATAATTTACGCATCAGACCGGAGCCCTCAAAGTCATTTTGCTGAAATATTGAGAGTAGCCATTTTGTTTGGAATATTTATAAATGTTTATAGATGAAATGTAATCGAAATTGTTAGAGACAATTTTAAGAAAATTGATATTTTCTTTCTTCTTTTTTTTTTGCTCTTCAACAAATTGCCCTTAATTTTAGGGTTGGATATCCAGTTCCAAAAAAAAAACCTCGGGGCAACCCTATGAAAACCCTAGATATAAAGTTTTAGCCCGATCGGTAAAAAAGTTTAGGCTCTAGTTGGAGGTACAGACAGGTGAAATTAAAAAACCACTTTTTCGGATTTGTGGGGGGGGGGTCATGAAATGTCGTTATTTATCAAAATCTCGAGTTCAATGTTTTGACGATCACAATACTTTTTCTACCTGTAAGATGGCTTGAAAGCAAAAACAAGTGTCAACGTGAGAAGATTCGGTAATTTAATAAAGGGAGTAGATTGGTCACTTACTTCTCGACCTAATTATTGTCCTGTCTGTGGTCAGTATCTACAGACGACGCTCATAATCGCATTTGTGGTTAGATTTAAGGTATTGTACCAACCTGTGATCAATAACTGTTTCCGTGGTGGTCATAATAGCCCTGCTGCTGGTCTTATGTGTTACTTTACATGGGATAGAACCTACCTCATTTTCTCTTACAAAATTTATATCACCTCAAATTCTATAAATGTTTGGTTTTATTGCATAACCTGTATGTAGCTAAAGAAGTTGTCTGTGACAGTGAAAGCTTGTATTTAAAAATATGTTGTGTGTTTATCTAAACAATTTCCACACCAGCGTCACTAAGGTAAGTATGGTTATCCCTTCTAATTTAAAACACAATTTAGCTTGGTGCTGTATTCCAAATAACCTGATCAATAACATTTAATCATAAAGGTGACACAAAGTATTTGCCAGAAAAGCCCCAACCCCATACGCGCATAGTATATAAATTGTAACAAAGTGTCTACCGAATTATGTAAATCATATTTTATGACTTTTTCACGACCTATAATTAAATACTCATGAGCTATAAGTGCTTAAAAATGTATTATTAAACCCCTCGAAGATTTTCATTAAAAATTTCACGAATTCTGATTTCTAAACAATGTCATCACTGGGGAGTGGTTGTAAATTCAAGCACACATTGAGCAAAGTATGAAAAAAATACTAGTCCTTCCTGCACAGTAAACTTGGTTAAAAAATGAATGACCTGAAAGCTAATTTCATTACTTTTTAATGACTTTTATGACTGGTAGACATCCTTGTAATAATATAGTCTAGATTTAAATTATAAGTTCATAACTAAAGTCATGAAAATGTTTCTCGGCGATTAAGCTGAAGAGTGCTCAATTGTTATTAATATTTTAGTAATTTGAATATTATGTATCAAAAATTCAATATTATTTCTTTAACCAAAATTGACATTTTCTCTGCCATTGGTTGAATAAATGTGTAGAACAATTAGATATTCAAAGAAATTTTGTTTATTGAATGTATTTCAGTAACATTATTGATTGCTAAATTTGTAAATTGTAATATTTTTTCCTTGCCACTTTTGGCAAACTCGTCTAACCTCTTCGAAAAGAATCCTGTAAATAATGTAAATTTTTCCTCTAGTTTTTTTGTTTTTGTGATATGTAGAAGTCTCTGAACAACTTGTGCATAAAGTGGGAACAAGATATTTAATTGGGCTGTGGTTTAAAATAAAACATACACACAAAGACATAGATACATGAGAAAAATATTTAATTTAAAATCTACTAAAGGATATCAGCCAAATATAAAACAAATTTAATATTTGGACAGTTATTTAGTTGAAGTTCTTACAGTCCTTCCATTTTCCCAAGAATAAAATTGCATAATGTTGGAGTTTTTTTTCTCTCATATTTTGTGTCTTTGAGTGTACATTTAATCTATTGTGGTAGTTTGTTCAAAATCAACCTTACATATGAATGTCCTGTGTATTTTCATTGAAATGTACTATTTATGTAATAATTTTTTACATGTGCATACTCGCCGAACTATTGTGGATTATTTTGAACATTCAATTTACTATATTTTGAGTACCTATCACTAGAATTTAAAAGACAAGAGTAAAGAGAATGGTCATAGTCACCTAAATAAAATACCAAATTCCCATTTGACATATAGTGTGGTTAAATCATAGTCTTGTTTAAAATATAAATTCTATTATCATGACTCATTTACAGTAATGTTGCAGATTAACTTTCTCAGGCCCCCATCAGTGGCCAAACGGTATGGGGCATTACCCTTGTATTAAGACTCGTCTGCTGATGAAAGGGAGGCCAAAATTTGAATCCTGGTCATGCCTACCAAGGGTGGTTTTCCCTAAATGATTTCCAATTCTCCTTCCATGCAAATGCGGGTGGATTACCTCTAAAATGCTTCCTTCCTCATACCTATCCCATTATAACAGTTAAATAGATGCATACTGCTTATAGCCTTAACTGGTAGTAAGATATGGTGATGAAAATAAACTTGCTCAGTGTAGGTGGACTCGCGAGGTGTCCAATACCTTAGCTTAGTCGTTAACTAGTACTAAAAGAAAACTGCATCAGTGATCAAATGTCGCTCTGGTGATAGACTGGACTACCTTTTACAGGGAGATTCAAGGTTTGAATCTGGGTCGAGTGGATTGAGGGTAGTTTTCTATAAATGTTTTCTTGTTCTCTTTCCCTCTCCACTTAAGTGCGGGTACATTTCCTCAACCTTCTCATTGGTGGAAATTTTATCTAGAGTATTATTCAAAATTCTAGGGCCCCATTCCCTTGGTTTGATTAGCGGGACAGTATGAAAATGTATCTATGTGAAATTTGGTGTGCTCATGTTTTTAAAAAGTTGTAAGCCACTAATGGTAAAGTATGTGCAGAACAAAAGTGTTAACAATTTTGGCACAAGGACTAGAAGTTTTAACCACACTATAGTGCAATGCTGGGAGTTATATACCAGTAGAACTAACCAATCTCAAACTACGCTCACAAATTAAGATCAGACTACTACATACTTTTTTCAACCATTATATTAAAAATCACCTACAAACAAAATAATTGCTGCTAAAATATATATTTTAAAATTCTTAGCTCACATCGACTGTTCTTGATAAGTGAAATGAAATCTATGGCTTACACTGCTTTGCATTTAATGTGAAATATCTATCAGTTTAACAGTATTATAGAGATGTGCAAGATTTATGTATACTGTTCAAACTCAGAATAAGAAATATAATTAAGTCTTTGAATCACAAAAATGCTTGTGCACTGTAGTTTGAGAATCTTGCATGTCTCTATTAGAATGTATATGAAGGCATTAATGTCCCAACAAATTATACTTAAGAATACTTAAATACCTAGCTATATATGTTTAATGAATCACTACAGTTATATTTTATTTGAGTTGTTGACAGAATAATTCCCTTGTAAAATTATATATAGTATTATTACACTTTTAAAAGAAAATAAGATCTATACAATACATCTTCAATTTCTGTACCTGTTAGTGAATAGAATAAAATAAAATGTATGTAAAATTAGTTTTATTGTATTTAATATGCCCCCAATCTTAGTATTATAATGTTAAAGTTCATTTATCTGCACTGGTTGAATTTTTTAAAGTGGCAAATTCTGAAAGTTTTTTTAAGCACTGTGTCCTATTTGTTCAGGTTATACACACATGTACAATACTAATTACACTAATAGGTTATAGATGAATAAAGGTTGAATTTATATTAAGTGTATCCACATTTGCATGGAGAAAAAGTGGAAAACCTTTTTTAGACCCTACTGGGATGTGAACCCTGATTTCTTAGTTATCAGTAGTCTAGTCTAACACGAGAGTGACACCTTAGACCATGCCACCACCGAAGCAGGTTCCATAAATTTATAACTGGACTACCTGTTTGGGTTAAATACACTTGTGTAGTAATTATGCTAATGAGTTAACAATGGGGAAGTTGTCTACCCACATTTTTGTAGAGGGAGAGTGGAAAACATCCTCGGTAAATCCAACCAGGATTCAAATCCTCATCTAGTTTTCATAGGTGACCCAGTCTACTCTAAGTGACACCTTGTACCATGCACCTGCCGAAGTGAGTTTAAACACTATTGATATGGCTATAATGAAAATAACCTTAATAAAGATGAATAGAAAAAATTGGATGAAAAATTTGACTATTGACCTATTTTATTCAGAGAATGTACAGTTTGAACTTGTCACTTCAGATGTCCATCTAGTGTGTGGTATCGGACCATTTCTTGGCGCACATGTAGCATATCTATCTACATAGACCAGGCATCCATTTTTATACTGGTATACTTTTTTTTATCTGACAAATTTTCCCTAATTTATTTTCTGATTTATTGAGCTATTCATGTTCATAGTATAGCATTGAATTGGTAGCTCCATCTATCAGCTTCAACCAGATGTATTCAGACTAGCTAAAAGTACAGTGGTTCATCGATAGATGGCATTACAATAACTTATTTGCAATTAAACCTAGATTCAAGCCTGTGCCAGGGAACATTCAGTCAAACATAGATGTTGTTAGAAGAATGCACCAGGGAGTGTTTCATCTCATGGGTGGTAATATCAATCACTAAAAACAAATTATGATGAAAAATCTGGGGGTGGAAATGTGAATAATTACTCTGATATGTTCTCAAATATCCTTAAAAGATTTTAGGGTCCTATCCTGTGTGTCATTGAGTTTTACATCAATCAAGTTAATTTCACCAAATTAGCTGAAACTAGTAATAAACCATTTAAAGCTCACTTGAGTGCAGATTAATAAATATTTGTGCTGTCACAAAATATTATATCAAAACTTAAGACAAATACAGAAAGCAAATGAATTAGAAAAATAAATAATAAAGCATCTTTATTAACAAAAAACTTTTATAAATAGATCTCTACTGTTAATAATTTAAAAAATATATATCTTATAAAGAGAGATTGAGGCTTGCAGAGAAAGGGAATGCCAAAATAAAAGACACATACACACACAAACAAGCTAGGAAGTAAAAGTTATTGAAAATTATTTTAAACACATATAAAAAAGTATTTGGCCAGCCTTATATTTTAAATTTTGCTACAATTCAAATTCAGATGAATTTCTTAACCATCAGTCATCAAAATTAAACCTTAATCATTCATACTTGAAAATTTGATATATTATAACCTTGTAATTATTTAAGAGTTCAAATGTCACAGGTTAGAGTGGGCATGACAAGTAGCGTGAATGAAAGAAACTATAACCACAATCAAGGTATTGACTGGCAAACGTATTGGGAAAACCTAGATAAAGATGGGAGGATAACATTAGAATGGATCTGAAATATATAGGGTATAGAGAGGTGGACTGGATAGAACTAGCTCAATATGGGGATAGGATGTAACGAAATAGAACTAGTGTCAGATTAAGTATAATATAGTCATTGGGCTTCCTCAATATTAAACATAGAAGTAAGTAATGATTGAAACTAACTTTTAGACAGTCAAGTTTGTGCAATTTTTTTTTGTAAATCGAAAACATATTTTTTCATGTTCATGATGACTTTTACATGTTCAGTTTGGTTCACAGTTTCTGATAAATTTGATTTTCCTTTTTTTCTTGAGGAATAATTGTTTATATATATCACTGTGGAGTCTTTCAAACCACCTGTAAAATCAAGAAAGATATTTAGGTTCTTTTGAAGTTAAATTATCTGGTTAACAAACATACCTATAGTTTGATAAGATTTTAAACTAAACTTTAGTTAATTCATCTATTAACAACTATGCAAATTATACCAACAAACTTTACTTTACATCCATTACTGTTTCTAGCCTGAGGCCCGAGTCAGTTTTTTATTCGAGTCATATATTTCCCACTACCGGCTTGCTAGGCCTATCATAGCTTCATATGCGTTATAATCTATCTTAAGACTATGACAGGCACAACATCCAGTCCCTGACCGTTAATTCATCACTGTGAAAGGGTAAACAAACATTTCACCTATGATAAATTTTTCAGCCATGCCGAGAATCGAACCCGGGATCCTTAGCTAAGGAGACAGACACGCTACTGACTGAGCTAAGGTGATGGATCATACCAGCAAACTCAAATCTAAAATAATCACTACTCAACAGAATTCATACAAAATAAATTATTTGAAACTAAGGAGAAATTAAAAATGATAAGAATAAAATGCAACTGCTCTTTACTCAATTTATGGGATGGTGCTTATTGGATGCCAAAATTATGTGTTCTAAGCAATTTTGTAGCGAATTTCCCATGCCCTTTCTGAAACAAATTATTATATATATCACTATACAACTTACAAACTAACGTAAGTCTAGGTTAGACACAAAACCCAGACCTTCTATCATCAATGCTATCAAGGAAGTATAAATTTTGCCGATTATGTTTTTATTGCCTTATTATGAATCAAATTAGGGACCCTTTGCTTGGCAGACTTTTGCTACTGATGGAGGGTTAGGTTTTGTACACCACCTACTATAAATTGAATGTATTATAATCCTCGATTGTTAATAGTACTTACGTATCCTTTTATGATAGGGCCCATTTGAGGGTGGTAGGGATAAAACTGGGTGGAAGGGTTTGGCAAATTACCGCTGCGAACCAAGCAGGAAAGAAGGTTCGGCGAGTTACCGCGGCAAACCGGGCAGGAAAGCAGGTTTGGCAAGTTACTGTGGTGAACCGGGTAGGAAGGGAGGTTTGGCGAAATACCACGGTGAACCGGGCAGGTTCGACGAGTTACTGCGGTGAACCGGGTAAGGAGGAAGGTTCGGCAAGTTACCGCAGTGAACCGGGCAGGGAGGAAGGTTCAGCGAGTTATCGTGGTGAACCGGGCAGAGAGGGAGGTTTTGTTGGGCCATTTAGGTGAGAAAATAAAATACATGTGAATATTGAACTGTAGTTTATTTCCCCGAGGGGTTGTTGACCAGCGCGGAGCTGTAAAACGGATGACTGATGAGTGATGCCAGCTAGCTGTCTGTCTGCTTTTTTTTATTCACCCTAGTTGGGTGGTTCGGGAGGACTCGGCTTGCTGCCAGGCGGCCACGAAGAAAGGGAGGGGGATGCTTGGCTAGCAACCTTAGCCACCGAGGGGTTGAACAGAGAAGGGGTGGGGAGGGTTAGAGCACAACAAACCACTTTGGGGATGCAAGAGTGTTACAGAGAAAGGGTTGATAAATTATAGTTGAAATTATTAGTAGCAATTTCTAATTTTGAGACATTTTATGAAGTTCTTTACCATTAATGATATTAAAAGAATGTGGAGTCGCTTAATTTTTGTTTTAAGTTCAAAAGAAATCCTAGATTTAAAAAAAGGTCGAGAATGATTGCAGTAAAATACTAAAATTAGAAAACAAGGTGAGAGTATGTTAGCATATTACTTAAAGTAAAAATCATGTAAAGGAAGTGAATATTTTAACTATAAAAAGGCATACGAAACTAGATAGTTCTTGCTTTTGCCTAGAAACTCAGCCTTCAACATGTGTTGGGTTCCCTAACCACTGGTAATTAGTTGAAATTTTTACAATTAGTTTTTGATAAATTCCTATTTATTTTTAAAAACAACCTAAATTGCCTATACTGAAACTTTTTTCATGCATCAGGTATTTCCACCGACTGGAGAATCGTAAAATCTACACTATTAATGTAGGTATGAGGAGGATAGAATTTGAAGTATAAGTAGCCACATTTACATGGAGGCTGAGTGGGAAACTATTTAGGCTAAGTCACTCCTAGTACATCCAACCAACACTCAAACCCTCTACCTCCCCATCATCGGCAATCTAGTATTTTTCGAAAGCATTCAACCTCTGTGGTCTTGGGGTAAAGTGCTCGCCTTAGGACCCAATGTTCATGGCTTCAAATCCAGCCAGGATTGACGGATTTTTCTTAAGCGATAAAAATCCGTAGCACAACTCCCTTCAAATGGGAAGTAAAGCCATCAGTCCCATGTTGATTGTGGCATGTAAAAGAACCTTGGAAACTGAGTGAAAATACCTTTCCTGGCAAAATTGGTAGGACCTTTTGCTCTTGATCATAGAAATTGTGTACTGATATAATCAATTGGGTCAGACAATGCATGTTAAATATCTCAAGTAAATAAGAAATAAATAATGTTGGAGTGACAGCTTAGATTGTGCAACCAGCAAAGAGGGTACATGACAAAGGTTGTTTCACCTTGTCACATTGTAAATGGAAACGCTACATGTTCCATAAACTGTTATTGGCTAGTCCGTAGTAGTATAATATATCGTCAATATACGAACCTGGTATGTGTACTTTCACTTTGCCACTCTGACCAAATGATGAGTCTATGATCCCTTCTTCCCCCGTTGTCAAGAAAACCTTCAAACCAATAAACACCTGAAGGTTAGATTCTTTCTTAAACATTTTAATCACAATAACATCATTTTCACTCGTTAACCTTTCAACGATTCCCGTCTTGCACTTTTCCTTATAAACCTTAAGCCTTGGCAATATCGTGGTGGCATAGCTCTTATCATCAAATCCTTTCAATAACTTCCCATGGAAAGCTAATCGGCATGTGTTGGTATATATATCTTTGTCAAGCTTTGAACCAATGGCTAGACATTTCGGTACTGCCAACACTGGTTTATCAAACTCTAATAACGCAAACTGTTGCTGGGGAGCCTCTACATCAGTTTCATCTGGTCTATTGACCTGTACTTGTGAAATGAGTTCATCCTGATATTTGTATTCTCGATCAAAATTAAAATCTGTTTCTTCTACACACCCTGAATCTTCTTTATCATGGGTCTGTCGAGGTACTCCAAAAATAGTAACTTTAGCCATTACCGTCTCATATCCAAGGCTGATATGAAACCTTTCTTTGGTTTTGATAGAATCTTTGAAATATTTTATTTTCTTGACGGAGACGATGGCTGAAAATATCTTTGAAATGTAACCAGGCTGGCACAACATGCCTCGTTCAAGTGTCTTGGGGTCAAACTGAGTCACACAAATTCCAACTCTGTCGCCCTGAAATGCCCTCACCACAGGCTGACGGAACATTTGCATTGATTTGACCTTTTTAGTCACTTGAAGTTGAGGAATCTCGATCACCTGAAAGAATAAAGCAACAAAACAACTTCACAAAGTTATAATTTACTATATAGAAGGCTCATTCTTCATATACAAAACAGCCTCTACCTTTCAGCCTTGCCACTAGAGAATATACTATTATCTTTTTTCCAATTAGGTATTAAATATTTATATTTTATAAAGAATAACCAGGACCAAAGATTTGAGAAATTTATTTTTACTCCTATAACAGTTGGCACAATGTTTCTAATAGTTTCTTTTTTTAATTCAAAGTGGAGTTATTTAGTGTTTTTGTAAAGTGTATTTCCTCTTCTCTTTTTGTTTAGTAAAGGCAACAATGCCAAAATATTACTTATTTGTGTTTGACTATTTCTACTATAGAAGACAGAAGAAAGGAAGATGTCAGCTTTGTGAATTGGATTCTTCCCACATTATTCCTCCTTCCCTAGGTAGGCCTTTCTTTATTATATTTACAATTATTGGGTTATTTTTCCTTTATCTTTGTTTTTATCAATTTCCATTATTATTAAATTAATTAGCCATTGGGCCACCTCATTGTTAAATAATTCATTATTCTGGAAGTTACTGCGCTATTATTATTCCTATCATCAATTATTAGTATTGTTTTAATAAATATCTTGATGATATTTATAGTAAGAACATGGTAGAACGAGCTATTAGTATTTTTTTGCAAACAACAATGATAACATTTTACTATATTATTGTTCTTTTGTAGGTACAGTAGAGTCCTGATCATCTGACCTAAATGAAAGTGAAAGGTGGTCAAATAACCAAAATGTTGAATAACACACAAACAAGAAGTGGGGCTGGAAATAAACAAATCAAAGTTAAATGGAAGTGCACAACAAGTATGGAATAAGGTTTATTAGTAATTACTCTATAGTGTAAATCATGCAATAAATTACAAAACTATTATTTTAGTCATGTATACAGACAGAACATCCAACACCTTAGCTCAGTCAGAAGCATGTCTACCTACTGAGCTAAGAGTCCGGGGCTCGATTCCCGGCATGGCCAAAAATTTATCATTGGTGAAATGTGGGTTTACCCTCTCACATTGATAAATTAAAGGTCGGGAACTGCATGTTGTGCCTGTACTAGTCTTAAGCTAGATTATAAGGCATATGAAGCTATGACAGGTCTAGCAAGCCGGTAGTGGAAAATATATGGCTTGAATAAAATACCAACCCAGACCACAGGCTGGAAACAGTAATGAATGTTAAGTATAGATGGATATTTCAAATAAACAGAATGTCAAGTAATTGGGACTCTAATGTATTAATACTATCTATAAAAAGTGGCATTGGCAGATCACATGACTTGACGAATTAATATGTTAGAGTAGACCTGGTAACTTTTCTAGATGTCAGATACGATTTATTTGATAATTGTGTAGGCTACATGATCATAAAGCATCTAAGTCAAACCTATTTAAAAGTAATGGAGTTACTTTTTTTAATTTGTGGAAATCATAGTTTTCTAATTAATAGAGAGTTTGGTCATAATATTTTTAATATTCAATATTCATGTGTGGCATTTATCAGTAATAGTAAGCATTAATACTAATATGAATTAATAAATAAATTTAAAAATTGAGGGTACTTTTAATCTTATGCAGCAAACACAAAAATATGAATGTGAGAAAGTTTGTAGCCCCTTTAATATATGATTATTAATTAAATAAATAAACAATTGAGGGGCTCTAAGTTCACTTTCTTGGAAAACAACAATTGTTTCTAGGCAAAAAGTTGATCCAGAAATCCATTTAAATAAATGTGCATTGATGTCGGTTTTCCTAAAATTTTAAAACTATTAAAAATAGCACATTAGCCCTAAAAATAACCCCCCTCCTCACTTCTACCATCCTTCTTGTGGAATAATGGACCCCTGAAGATGAAATTTATATCACTATTTCCTACATCGTTAATGTTGACAGCTCCTTGTAGTATTGTACCCGTCATCACTGTGCCTTGACCACGAATAGCGAAACAGTGATCCACCGCAAGTAAGAAAGGAGAAGAAACATGGCGCTTGGGAATGAAGGCAAACCTGCTGAGAGTTTCAATGAGCTCTGGAATACCTGCAAACAAAACTGTAATACTTCTTATACACACACAACCAAAGTTATGTTAATAATAGTAATTGTTGCAAGGGCAAGATAGGCTTGATGGCATTGTTACTATTATAATTATTATTCCTTCCCTCTCACTGTCCATTAGAACAGTGCTTCCCGGGATTTCGAGGGTTACTCAACATGCCAATGAGTTGTTGTTTTTAGTAGCAATGTGTCTTACTACTCGTTCGAATTATGTGCATATTATGTACAAATTACAATAATGTTAGGGGTAGAGTTGAATTTAGAGGAAGTGTGAGTGGAGGGAGAGTAGATAACCTTTTAGGAAAAACCACTCTCAGTACAACCGAGCGAGATTCCAACTTCAATCTCCCTGTGATTAGCAGTCCAACCTATGGTGAGAATTATGCCTTAAGACTATGCATCGATCAAAGCAGCTCACTGAATTTTATTAAAAATAAAAAAAAGTTTTTGAAAGGTTAATAGTAAGTCTGATGAACAAATTAATAAGGATGTGCAAAATGTTGGTAAACACTGGACTAGATGAACCACACACACAATAGAGTTGTGGACGAATGTTTTTGATTTTGTATTAAGCTACACATTTGATATTGAATTGGAGGAAACCATTTATTATTATAGTCCCTTCAAGCCTGGCTTGCTTTGATTACAAACCATGAATCACCATCGAGTTTAGTGCAATATTGATTCATTTAAATTAGTTGAAAAATAACATTTGAACATGAGAATTGAGCCTGGGACCTATGACTTGGCCCACCAATGCTCTACCACTGAGCTATCCAGGATTTGGTCGGTGCTCAGGGTCATACTTCAATCATAGCTTAAGGCTGAATCCATATAAACAGTGCTATAACTATTCCAATGATTTGAGATCTGGGTGTTGATATTCATTTATTACAATAATGTATGTATGCACATTGCTTTCAAGAATATAAACAGTAAAAAATATTGTCTGCAAGTCCTCGGAATTACCTATAGATGATCCTCTCGTAGGATCGTCCAAACCTCCTGGACTTGCTGCAATGCTCACAATTGGAGAATCTTTGAAAATAGAGCTGGCCAAAGTTAATTTCATCTTCTTGCTCATCTGAAACAAATTAATGATTGAGATATTTATTTATAAATGAATGTAGAGTAGATAAAAGTGGTTCATTTCATATTATAATCTTTTTAATTATTCCTCTATTACAAATTACTTCCTCGTACCCACTTTGGTGGCTGCCTGGTCTAACGTGCTACTCTCGTGTTAGACTAAACTGCTGAAGATAGAGATATCTTGGTTCAATCCCGGTCCAGTGCACTGAGGGTGGTTTTCCCTAAATGGTTTTCCACTCTCTCTCTCTCCACGTAAATGTGGGTACATTTCATATCAATTAAACCTTCCTAATCCCTAGCCCATTAGTGTAATTAGCACTAAGGTGTACAACCCGAATGGGTAGTAAGACGCGGTGCTAAACAAAAATAGTCTTTGTAAGTGTAGGTACCTATATGAGTTAAAATAGGATAGCTTGTAACAGTAAAAATAATTGAGAATAAAAAATATACCTTTTCAATCAACACTGCACGCTTCGTCTCGGGTAGCAAGTCAATTTTATTTAAAACTACCACCATTTTCTGACAGGTGATTTCGCCAATCACCAAACATTCGGCTGTCTGAGTTTGCATTCCTTTGACAACATCAATCACTAGTATCATCATGTCTATTATTTGTGATCCTGTCAACATTAACAACACTTATAGAACATAAAAAAAAGCATTAACAAACAGCCTCAAAACAAAATAAAACATGTGTTAAATAGTGTTAAATGATGAATTTTGAACATGAAGAATTATCCTAATTTGTAGACAAAAACATGTGTGCTGCTAAATATGTGTTTAAAACAGGACTGTGGAGTGAGTGTAGTCAAAGTTTGTGTCGGTAAAATATACCGATTCCGGCACCAAAATTCAAACTTATAATGTTATAATAATGTATGGTAACAATATTATTTTAAATTTATACTTTTTTATTATTTACGACCATTATTTGTAATTTGGATTGACAAATTTATTTAAATGTATCCTATGTATTCATAATGCCAAAGAAGCTTCCCATGAAGTCATCTGTATTCGCATATTTAACTGCAGTAAATTTGTTATATTACTAATTAAAATATTTTAGCCATTTCTGAAGGAGTCAGACAGAAGAAAAATAGAGGAGTCGAAGGCTTGGCATAATGACTCCAAAGTCCTAGTTTGAAGTATGTTAATATGTGGCGAGAAAAAATAATTACCGGTAAGGTTTGACCGGGCCCCACCAAAAATAAATATCATGCCACCACCGAGTACAATATCATTATGGATTAAAAAGACAAGTGTTCAGGTGACATTTTTCAATGTAATAATAATAATAATAATAATAATACTTAAGCACCGTGCCTTACTAGTACTACCCATTCGTGTTATACGCTTAAGTGTTAATTACACTAATGGGTTAGGAATTGGTAAGATTGAATAAAGAGGAAGTGACCCCGCATTTGTGTGTAGATAGAATGGTAAACAATTGAGGAAAAACCACCCCAGTACACCCGAGCGAGATTCGAACCTTGATCTCCCCATCATAAATTCTTGCTCAACACGAATAGCGCATTAACAAACTACGCCACTGAGGAGGTTTTTTTTTTTTCAATGTAAAGAATATATTTAGGTGTGGCTATGACCGTAACTAACAAATATAATAGCTTGGCTATTTATCCATAATCTTACATTTTGCTTTATTAAATTATGAACCATTCCTAACCTATCTAAATAAAATGGAATATGTTTTACCTCCTATTATGGTTCGTATTAATGAAGCGTGTCCTGGACAATCTACCAGTGTGAATTGCATATTTTTTCTATCATCTAAATCCTTTAAATGATTAGGCATGTTAACCAAAAGTGAGCTGAAACCCAAATCTAGTGTGATACCTCGTTCTTGAGACTGTGGATTTTTGTCAAAAGATGCTGTGCTTGCTGTTGTGCTAAGAGCCTTGGCGAGAGATGTTTTGCCACTATCAACATGACCTAATATCCCTATATTTAAATTTAATATATGGTTTTCTAAAACTTGAGCCATAATGATTATGAATTGCAAGTTTTGATTTTGCAAGTGGGCTTGTCCCTAGATTAATATAAATTGTGAAGTAGTCTGATTACATTCTAGGGAATTCATGCCCTTATGTCTTAATAACCCGAGATTTTCAAGTTAAAATGAACAAAGTAAAACAAAAAATATTAGAAAATAATAAATTTGTTGTACAGTTCACTTATTTCAAAAATGATTATTGTTAATGGAAATATGACCATTACCAACACATACATCTATAATATACCTAAACCTAGATCAAAATAAATACCTAACGGAAGTTTGTGAATAGTCAACATGGAGGTAGTCAATGTTGTGTCGATATTTAGCATCTGTGGAGAACGGAAGTGTATAACCAAGCTTTAAGAGCTCATGAAATATGATAATGTTTTGACATAAGGTGGATTCAGGAAAAAAATACAATGTCCACTCGGAAATAAAGGAATTACATTCAAATAGTTGAAAATTCTCAAACTAGTGCCGTAAGTTTAAAATCGGGACGTTCACAATCATTAATAAATAAATTATGAATAAAGCTAAATATAGTGTGGAGGGCGTGTTGCTGTCAATCCTAAAGGATAGGTTTCAGCCAATGTTCCCAAAGTAGCGAGTGCTAAAAAGAGTCAAATTGGGACATTTGTTTCAAATGACAGTAGGGAAATCGCTATAGGAAATGTGTTCGTTTCTTTAAGTTCGGGGCCGTACAGATTAACATTGTGTAATTCATTGAAATAAAATATTCAGACTCTTCACCCAATGAAAATAGAAAATGACATTTTTCTCAAACATAAAAGGGTAGCGAGTATTTCTCTGGCAGGGGAAAATCAGATTGTTGTGGAATTAATTATTGTTATGTGTGAAGGAAGTTAATTCGCTTATGGTGGCTAGGGAAATTCACGATCTGTTGAAGCTTTAAGTTGACAGAGTGGGTTGAAATGAGCATAGGATTGGAGTTATCCATAATATTCCCATTGTGTAACCCCTTTACCATTATAAATAATAACAAGGTAGTAACAAGAGGAGAGTATTTTATTTCACAACAACAACAAAAATACATGTACAAAGCTGAGTGGAGTGGTGGTAAGTTGCTAGTGCTTTGTTAGGACTGAGTATTGACGCCAACATATCCTCTGATATGGACTCCTTGACAAATAAATAGCTAACAATGCCCAAACAGTATTAAGTAGAACCCCAAGTATACTAATATAGAACACCAAGATGTCAACAATGACACCCAACTGGAATCCTATCGAAACTTTAGTGACAAGACAAATATCAATAACGAGACCATATTATCCTGATCAGGCGGCGTCAAAACTCTGTTTGAGATCCAAGTAGTTAAAGAATAAATACTCAATTTAATTTGTAACGGCATTATGTGGCTTAATGAGATCCCAATATACTCTAATAGAGATCAATAATAGATCATACACTAATATTATATATAGATAAATGTTTATATTGAATGAATTTACAAATTGTCTAACTGGTGAGATGTTTGACAATACTGAATTAAAGTTACATATATATCTAATTTATCTATCTCAAAAACTATCAGTAAAATAAACATTAACTTGCTGGCTCCTAGCCTCGAACCGTGTGACCATAAACAATACAATCAAAGATGCCTATAATATCAATACGCCCTGACTAACTCGCAGATCGGGTAAAATATTGAAGTTAACCTAACATTTACCTAGAAAAATTGCAGTTTAAATCCGAGTCCTAACATAATGTCCTACAATCATACGATAAATAATAAAGCAAAGCCTAATTATTGACATAAGATAACCTGCGGCATCTTTTCACAATCAACGTGGCCATAGCCCAAAACTCTTACATATTCAAAACTTCCTAAGCTCGGGTAAAAAGAGCCACAAGAGACAACAAATTTGAACATGGCTTCATACTAGCCAAAATACCCCAAAGTTACATAATTTAAATTTAATGAGTCCATAGTTAATAATTTTGAATTACAGAACTAATTATGCCGAATAGAATTTTGAAAAGTAAATTATGTATATTATATCCCCCAAACAAATAATTGTGACTGAATAGAACAAGTACGCCGAAAATGAATTTTGAAAAATAAGAAATATACCCTTGAATCTAGAGAGACGTTGCCAACCTTGGCTGAAGGCAGTAATACAATGAGTACCAATAATAATCAAACGAGCGATTATACAGCCCAGAAAAATCATCGGCATGTACTTAGAGAGAATGAGAGTGAAGGAAGAGAGAGATAGGGTGAAGGGGGAAAGGGTACGGAAAGAAAAACAATAGTGGGCATAGTATTTCACTAAGTGACCGTAATTTGTTTTCTTGGGCGCGGCCTTCCTTCACAAGCCGGAGGTGTCGGTTCATTCCTCACTTCAGCCTACGATGTCGTGAGTGAGAGTGTGGAGGTGGCGGCTCGGCGACTACAAGTTTGTATACACAATATGGGACAAAGGGTGAGTTTAACATCACTTCATTTTAACGTTACGTGTAACTCGTTACAATTGAATTCTCAGATGAGTTTATTAAGGGATAGTTTGAGAGAGAAAGTGAGGTTTCAGTGTTACTGATACACCGTTTCAATAGGCTCAATCCTGATACACCTGATCCAGTTACGCACTGTCACAATTATTTACTGTTTTGCTCATCTCGCTGTCAATTGTCATAGTGGGGGGCATAGGTGCGCAAAGTGTGAGGTGGCAATATCATAGAAGAATATCCTTAGGGAACTCCAAATTGAGCTAACTTTGTGTGGGGCGAGGGGGTCTCATTTTTCCATCAACCGAGTATGTCCCGATCGGATGTAACAAAGTCATATTAGATAGACAATAGCTAGTAGCAATTTATCGTATCGAGAGGTGGGATGCTGATAGACGTTACGTCACAGTCCTTTGTTTTTATGTCACAGCCCATTCTAAGCTGCTGTGGTTAGCCAGCGACTTTGCCTTTTCCCTCTAATTCTTATATTTCTCGTCGCTTCTTATTCTTACTCACTCTGTTTTGGTTCTTTCGATCAGGCACACCATTGCCATAAAATATAAATTCTGGGATTGAAACTGCTGCAAAAGGAAGTATGCTATAGCCAGTATGAGAACCATTGCATAGATATTTCGGATGCTGACACTTAAGGCTCTGTCTTTCGTATACATATCGAGCACAACTAAAATTGCTTGGATTTTTTTTTACTCGCTGCATTATACCAATAAAACCACCGTTTAAGAACTAACCGTTCTAAGATCAAAATGGGTTGTTCAGTTTTCTTAGCGCCTCCAAAAATGACTCAAGTCGTAGAAAGCTGTTTGATATGAAACCATGAATCGTTTGAAGGGTAGAAAAATGTCTTAAGCTTCCTCAACAACTTCCAGAGAATGCATTAGCACTAGATTGAAATGGTGAGCATAGCAGTGAAAGTACGAAGCACGAGGTGCATGATCTTTCACACTAGCTTGGACCCTAATTTCCCTACCACTTGGCACCATTCTAAAAAAAGGGGGGAAAAGAGTGCATTTGTAATATTTTCTGCACTGCAATATTTTAGATAAACCTATTGCTCTCTCTTTAATTTTCCGACCCTTGCAGCCAAAATAACTAGAACTTATAATTCAGGAAGAAAACACGGGTATCAAATCATCCTTGGACTCTGGAAAGCTGTAATGACCGTATTGACCACTAATTCTTTCTTTAAGTTTGAGATTATCTTCACAGAGTATTTCTATCATTTCCAAAATATTTCCTTTATTCACAGAGTCCTTTGACTCGTCATGGCCCCTGAATTCCAAGCCTTGCCGACCTTGAAAACTGACCATTTTCAGAAGTGTCTTCATACACACACATTTTTTCCCCCAGATATGTGTGTAATATTGTAATTTAAATGTGTAATTTTAATTTTGCAAGTTACTTATGTCATTAATATTGCCACTGCTTTAAGTGATAGTATACGGGAACTACGATCTACGAGTGTAACTTTAGTACAAAAAACATTACTAAGAATTCAATATTATCTTGTAATGTATTGTCAAACAATCTATGTGAAGAGTACATTAATAAAGTAGGAATACATTTTAGATATATATACTCACACACAAATAATGTACGGTTCAGCAAATGAGCTTTGATCAAGAAATTTTAGCTCAACGTTTCCAAAATCAAGGGTTATTACTTATTACCTATTTGTCACATCACAAGAGTTTTTGGGGGGGGGGAAGGGGGGGGGTCAAAGCTACTCATTCTATTGCATTAAGAACGCGTAAGTTCATGGCTACCACCAGGTCCGGATTAATATTTTGCGGACCTCATTTTGGGCTATAGGTACTGTAATACCCCCAGTTATATTTTCAAGAGGGAAACAAATCATCAATATATCATATGTTTACATTAGGTACTGCGGCAGTCCCTTATCTAAAGATTTGAGTTATTACAAAATAATCGAACCAAGTGTAGCAATTTGTCGGTCAAAGATCATACCATTACATCCTCTTGACTATTATGTTTGCTATCTTTGGTTCTGGCCGGAGAAAGTGTCAATTATTTCCATAGAAAACGCAATACTTCAAGTTAGCGTTACCAGCGCTATCTACATTTCAGAATGCTGGTTGACAATTGAGTTTGTTTCCTTCTTCATAAAACCTGATTCAAGTTAACTCGATCTGTGCCTGATTAAGAGCGGCTAGTTTAAAATGCGGTGTATCTGATCTTAAGTAATTTTATTAAATTGACCATTGTGTATGTATATTAGTAAAACTATCTAACCAGTTGTCCAACAATCTATTGTTTGAGTGGTAGTTCGAAATATCTTTGTGTCTATGCTTCTAAATAAAACAACTTTGAATATGTTGTGAAAGGGGCAGATTTAGAACATTTTTTGAATACCATTTTAGGCTTCTGTTTATTTTCTCAAAAGTGGTTTGGAAGTAATCCTAGAACATTGCCGGTTTAAATACTATAATACACGTTAAAGTTGAGTAATGGCTAATTAAGTGATTTTAAAAGGAGGCCTAGTCGTTCAGCTATAAACATTTATTAATTTTGTTGGTAGAAATTCAAGATATTTTTAACAACCAGAAAGACTTTTGAAGAAGAATTTTGGTAAGTTTAGCTTATCTTATCTATAATTATCCATAGAATCCTACCTCATTTCAAATATATTTTAAACTAGATAAAAGCATATTTTGTGTGCTATCTAATGTAACATTTAAATCTTAAAATACGTATTTTTCTTCAAATGAGAAATTTTCAAGTTTTGTTAAGTAGAAATATAATAAACTAAATAGCCTATCCTTTTCATTTCAATACCTCTGTGTAACTGTATATATAATATTTATCTTTGTTTTTCATTGTATTTTAAAATATATATTTAAAGATTTAATTCAAGTACTAGGCCTCGCTACCTGACTGGTCGGGTTTGTTGTGGTACCAGGTATGGTATTAACTTGGTGTACACTCACCATGTAGAGTGGATATTGTACACACTTTCAGTTACAGCTCTGCATTTTCAGAATGTATTTTTTTTATAAGAATTTTATGCAAATATTTTTTTCTTGTTGTTCATCATGGTAGGAGAGCAATATATACATTTAACTTTTAATTTTAGAAATTGAAAAACATAAATGCCTGCACAATATATTAACTTGCCAAATACTTTCATAAAGACATAACTGAAAAAGTTTAGAATGAAATTGCCACAAAAACAGATTTAACAAATAAGCATACTCAATTTTTACAGAAAGTAATTATATTGTCATGGAAGTGACACATTTGGTTTGATGAGATAATTAATTAATAATTGTGATGACCTTGTGTCCACAACATTGATCTCTTCTTTTACATTAAACACGCATGTTCTATTGCTTATGTGAGTTTGTAAGTTGGCATTAAGTACTGAACACCACCTTTTATTCTAACAAAGCTATGCAGCATAGAAACACCTTTTATAATGTTATAGTTGCATAGTTTAAACGACAAAAAGGTGTTAAAGAGTACTTGAAACTTCTAAGTCAACATATCGAAACTGCATTCTATAATAGCCTATTCCTTCCTCTACTTGGTCTGTAAATGTATTTTTTTAAAAATATTGTCGAATGTTGCCACAGGGTAGGGTCACATTAAATACTGTTTTAAAAACAATACATTATCTCTCACAAAAAAAAAATTAGGTTCTTGCTTAGTGTGGTCATAAAGTAAAGAAAATTTCACAGGTGTATTAAGACCGTCTATTTAGAACTATGACTCAAAGTGGAAGCTTGAAATATTCCACTACCACTGTAGTGACCTGCATAACCTATCATTGAATTATATTGCTTGTAGTTATAATTGGTTGATCCAGAATTGGGAAATTTTTGTATTCTTATGTGATCGCTGTCTATGGCTCCCAAGCAATTTGGTATATTCCACAACTCATTAAATTGTTTTGATATATCTTTCAATTTTTGATAAGGAGCTTATGTGTGAATATCAGATTGCTGATGTTTCTGCTATTATATCTGACACAGTAGGATTTAATCTCACAAAATACAATACCAAAGATATGAACAGGTAGCCTGTAGCAAGGTACCTGAAACTGCACTCTTTGTATGAAAGACCTTGGATACAAACACAGTTAGTAAAATATGTTACCTGGTAGCGCTAGTTTCGCTTACTACCAAGCAAAAAACTGGTGCAAATAAATTAGCACAGGACAAAATATGCATAAACGTATTTATTGAACAACAAAGCTATACACTCAGTAGTGGTTGTGGCTACGATAAGAAGTTATTACAGTATACAGAAGGAAATACAGCCCTACAACATGTACATGAGGGTGTCAAACCAAGACCAAAATAAAAACAATGAAATATATAATGTGAAAGACATAGAGCACTGAAATATTAAAAGCCTGAAATGCAAATACATGTTGTGAACCCAGAAGATAAACTCTTGATTAAATGCATATAGAGAATGTTTGCTACAAACAAGACGGTCAGAATGGGCCCTTCTGTGCGTCAACCTTGACTTATCAAGCTTTAACAATGGGAAACAGGATTAAGTCCCGTTTAAGCATACGATCATTTAAGGTTGGCAAGAAGTGCCGACTTCTCTTTAGGGGAGAAACCCCAAGTAAAAGATTTAATACATAAAAGTCACAAAGACCCTTTTGAGGGTCAACCTCAATTTATCAAACTTTAACAATGAGAAAGCCAGGAAGTATCACATCGTTGGTCCAAAATTCAAATGAAGCCTGTATATATTCCTCAAGGGTGCCCACAGCCCTAGCTAGGGAAATCACAGAGACGGATAAGTTCCCAGAGTTTAGGGGGCTATATAGTTTTTTTTTTGTTCTGAAAACTTTCTTCTCTAGTCACTCAGCATCCAGGAATTAGCAGATTGGTGGATTCTAGTTGACCAATAGGTACGACCTTTTTGATGTGGGCATCACTGGCGGTGACCAGGTGAACCTCTCTTAGCACGACTTGTTCATGAGTGTGGAAGAAAAAGCCCCGGCTCCCAAAGCCGGCTGGCTGCAAGTAGGTTTCTTGGAATGATAATATTGAATAATAATCACAACTAATCTTTCTTTGATTTTCCTTATTTTTCTTTGCACTCTGCATTCCTAGTTCCTACGGTATATTAAAATTGTTTATTATTATTATTAGCACCACGTCTTACTAGCCGTTCGGGTTATACGCACTTACGCTAATGCGTAATGGTAGGGTGATTGTGAGATGAAATGGAGGACATACAGTTTAACGTGGAATCCGAACCACGGTGGAGGCCTGGCATTCCCCACATTCACAAGATGTCTTGTCAGAGGTGAAGGAAGGGTTTGGTATTAAAATTGTTATTGCATGAGTGTTTAGGGTTACTTTCCAGATAATCTCAAGATTCTGTCTACCCTGTAAGAGAGTAAATATATTATTTGATATCTTGAATGCTTCCAACGTTGAGTTTCCCATTTGATATTCCCCAAATTTCAACTATTCGTAACTCAACCAATGTGGAATGTGAAATGATTTCGAGCGATAAGTCTTGAGTGGGTCCATCCACTCAAAATGTAATATTATCTCAAATCGTTTTAGATCAAGACGGCGCACGGATTAGGTATTATATTGACTCACAATTCAAGAACTAAATAAAATAATCACAGTGAATAAGCTTCTTTCACGAATTTATGATGATATGGTTAATGTTAATGTATTTGTTAGTAGTCATTAGTCAAACTCTTAGCTAAAGTAACTGTTGCAACTTATTTAAAGACAAACCAATAAAAGACCTGATGGCAGGAAGGACCGTCTTGTTGATCTGCACTATTTTTCTGTAGTATGTATGGTGCAAATAAATTTATTTTCTTCTCAAGTAGCTTACCCTGTAAGTTAAAATTAACTACTAAATCATGACGATGCTATTCAATTGGGGTCTAACACCTTGACCCTAGACCACCAGGTCACCCATCCCATATTAAGCCAATAAATAATAATGTATTAACTAAACAAAATATATAAACAGGAAGGGTTTTTTCTTTACATAAGAGAATCAAAAATAGTGTTGTTTTTTCTTCTGAATATTGGGTCTAGTTAATATTACAGAAAGTAAAGTTAGTTTTAGAGTATGAGAAATTAGTATATACAGTGAAACCTGTTTAACTGGGGCCTGGATATGTGAGAAACCTCTGTTATTGATAATTACAATGAGGTCCCGCCACTTTTGCATTAAAATACCTCTGTTACTGGGAATTTTCAGACCTTGTTAACTGAGATTAGATTTCATAGATTTTTTCGATGTTTACCTCTATAATTGGGACTTGGTAGCTCAATAACCCGTATAAGTGAGACAATTTATCAGGGTTAGACAAGTTATGACACGCTTGTTTACAAACAGCCTAATTTCTTCCATACTTGCTTTGTTTATCAGTACTATTTAAGAATTTGTACGAGAAACGAGTGAATACCAGTGCAACAAATGTCGAAACGAAAGTGTAATTCTCTAACATTCGCTGATAAATTAAAGTTATTATTGGAATATGATAGTGGAAAGTCGCGTGACGAACTGTGCACCGAGTTTAATTTACCAAAGTCAACTCTTTATAGAATTATTCAAAATAAGGAGAAAATATGTTCTCAGTGTATTGACGGAAAAGGAAAACTAAAACGACTACGACCAGCAGAGTATCCTGAACTTGAAAAATGTCTCTCGACATGGATGAAACAGGTACGGAATAAAAACATTCCAATAGGCGGCCCAATGATTAAGGAGAAAGCTCGAGAATTGGCGAGTAAGCTGCGTATTGATAATTTTTCTGGCTCACTGACGACGACATTATTTTTGAGTTCTTAGAGATAGAACAAGAAGAGGAGGGTTGTGAAACTTGTGAAGAGCCTTTAGAGAGAGTATCAAAGCGTGTCGCAGAAAAAGCCTTAGAAACCTTACATAAATATTTTGAGATGTCAAATATTAATAATACTGACATATTTGATCAAATGTATACTATGGAGAAACACCTTAAAGCAACTAACAATCTAATACAAACTAATATCACTGATTTTTTTAAGCCATACATTTTTTTAAAATAAAAATTGTGCAACATGAAATATACATTTCTTTTACATTTGTATGTACATAAGTATAAACATTTCCACCTCTTTATATGATAAATATACATTTCGACCTATCATAGTGGGACCCTCTACAAGTAAGACAATTGTCATGGTAACATGCTTATTTGGGAAACTGGATAAATGAAAAATCTCTATAAGTGATAAAAAATGTTAGGTCCCTTGAGATCCCAGTTAAACAGGTTTCACTGTATAACATAAAACCAACTCGAATGGTAATTATCTCAGAAATTCATCTTGAATATGACTTATTTTAATTCAGGAATACAAAAATATTTGATCAACATTTTAGACCTTTTGTGTAAGATATACTGGAGTACAAAACAAGAGCTTTCAACATTACCATTATGGCAAAGCTTATAATACATACACAGCGTGTAGACATCTGTGAAGCAGTTTTTTTAGTTCGGTTCGAATCGAAGCAAATATTAGTGAATTTTAAATAAAAAGAGATTCACATTATTAAAAAACTGTAACGTTGCTTGAGATCAACGTTACAAGCAAGAAGCAAATATGAGTTAAATAACACCAAGTCTACAACCACGAAGAGTGAACATAACAAGACTCACCAAAACTGCCCCGTTTCTCGGTCTCTGTGTGTGAAGTCTCGTCAACAAACATCCCGGCCCGCGCACATTGTTCTCGCCCCGAGTGAAAAGGCGTAACTGATAGACAGTGGAGGTGTGGCGTGGTGAGCGTGGCATTTCTCGCGTTGCCCCATGGGAAGTGGTCAGGTGGTGATCACGTGATGTTCCAGACGTCTCTCCAATGACCTATTTGTTCTTTACCACCAATCCCGCTGTTTCATGTGAATGTTCTACTATGTTCTTTTGGCTTCCCCTATGTTCCCCTCCTCTCAGAGAAAAATTGCTTATAATCTGATGTCGTGTGCCTTAAGCGGCACTTCTTGGTTTGTCCGTGTCTGGGACACACATCACAGGATGGGATTTTTCCCAAAGGTATAAATTCAATTTCGGCCGTACTACTCAAAATTTACTGTTTGGAAAATAGTTAAAGATTATTTTAATAGACTATAGGTTAGGTCTAAATTCTCTTTTTGGCCAGTACATTCTAAATTTCCTTTCGACTTTCATCTGTCATTTTCTGTAATATTGTAAGAATGGCTAAGTACGTAGATTAACATGACGTAATGCTATTTATAATTTGTTAAATATATTGCCGAGGTTTTTGCCCTTCCGGCTTGTTGTCCCGAGATTGAAACTATGAGGGACCTTTTGTATATTTTTTTAACTTACCTTTACAAGGCGAATGCCTGGATTAATTTGGGTTAAGAATAATATAAGTATTTTACTTTCTTTTTGGGTTGCCATTAAAGTCATACGCCAATGTTTTGTAACTATGAAGCGTACGTAACTTTCCTTTGTAAAATGTAATGTTTAGTGCTGAAGCGCACTGCGGGTTGCCGCTGAGGCCCGTTAAGGGGCCGTAAGCTACGTAGTAAATGTAATTGTTAGGACAAGGTTGCTATGGCTACAGCGCCTCTGTATAGTTATGGGCATAACCCTTTTACCTTTTTTTTGTTTATGTAATAGCTACGTTGTAAATGTAATTGTTAGGACAAGGTTGCTATGGCTACAGCGCCTCTGTATAGTTATGGGCATAACCCTTTTTCCTTTTTTATTTATGTAATTCTCTTCTAACTATCTATTGTTACTTGTATGCATATATTCACATATATATATATATATATTTATTGTTAATCTTTTCTCAAATAAATATTTATTTATTAGACTCGCAATCTTTAATTTACATCGACAAGTTTAAAGTAATTTTGACTGATCAAACAAAAGACTCTCGTACCATTCCTTTTGAGTATTAAGGTATAGTAGTGGATGGTGATTGAGAAGGGTTCATGACGACAGATCATTGAATAGGTCCAAGTATAGGCCTATCAACGAATATGTGGTACTAACGCTCTTCTGCAATTAAATCATTTCTTGTTGTTTTCTTGCCCTCTTTACCTTGTTGTACGTGTTCATCTGCCCTTGTCCAGTAAAGGAGAAGGGGGGTGGTACAAAACCTATTAGATTGGAGTTTTTTTAAATGGTAATTGTGGCTAAGGGTGTCCTTCTGTTCTGTTATTTATGTAGGGCACACTATAATCTTTATTGCACATGTCAAAGAGGATTTGGATGTAGGAAGAACATATTATCTTCCTCCCCTTTCTTTTACAAGTGATGGGGAAATTACCCTTATATCTTCCCACCCCTAAATCTGACAATATTCAAATTTCCAGATATTTGGTGAATTTGATTATTTGTAGATATTAAATGCAATTTGTTTTCTGAACTGCATCCAGTTAGCCAAGATTGCTAAGAATGAATGTTTTTATGAAAATGCCTAATGAAGCCATCCTTTTTCTTTTCTTAATGTGGTTAAATATCTAACTAAGGAATTGATCTTCCAATACTCACTCTTTCAAAAGGGTCTTCTAAACTTCTTTCGTAGAAAGATGTACACTACAAATAACACACGTGAGCTTATTACTATCGCTGTTCACTCCATTCTGTGTTATTAATTATATACATATAAAACAAACTTTTGTTTGTTAGCTTTCACTGATACACACATCAAAACAAAAGCACATGTTGCAACACGCTCCAAAAAAGCTATGTAGGCACTAGTTCAGTAACTTTTAAATTTTTTGTATTTCCCCTTCCATACAAAACCCCCATTAATCCTATTCCCAACCCATTATATGGTATGAAAGCTGAAAAAATCTAGACTCAAATACCATGCGATGGATGTGTGCACGTCTTGCTTGAATGTTATGATCACTGTCATGTGTTTTTNGAGGCTTGAATTATATTTAAATGATTACCAGAATATCTTTACAAATATATATACAACTCCCACATAGCCTAGGCATTAGAGTCAAAAGAATTTTCTCTGGCCACAATGACCTTTTACAATACAATAAAAAATTGCACCATGCTTTTATGAACAGAGGCTACCCCAAAAACACTGGTGTGTAGTCAGACAGCTCAAAATAGTGGACCGACAAAATCATCCCTTTGGTCACCACAAACTCAACAATCTCTTGAAAATAGGTTTCCCCATACTACAATTCTCCACCACTACACAACATATCTTCAAGGAGCCTCCAAAAGTAACCTAAAAACAACAAACCTACATACACAACTTACTTGTAAAACCCAACTATTCAACCTGAACCCAAACAAATATCAGCTTCCTTTCCCTGCAAAACCTGCACCATACATAAACCAACAAATTCATTCTCCAGCAACATAACTAAAATATATTATCTTATAAAAGGCTACCATACTTCAGATTCTGAAAACCTCATCTACCAACTGGAATGCAACCAGTGCCAAGCACAATACATTGGTCCCACACCAGAAACACTCAGGAGAATGGTCATCAACATGACACAAAAATGAAAAATAAAGATAAGCCTGTAGCATCAAATGCCTAAACTCATAATCTGGACTTTAATAACGGTTACACAACCTAGATGGTAAAATCCCTAAATAAAGAAATATGCAACCCTTCACAACTAAGGATTTAGGAAATGGCTCATCAATTTGTCAAATCCAGACAAGACCCTAACCTCAACCTTAGGTAATTCCTCTCCTTCCTACCAGCGCCCTTATTATTATTACATTCAATGTCACAATAATAAGCTTTGGCTTTTCTATCCATCTATTTATTCATAATGCTGCCATCTATACAGTGATATCATAACTGAAAAACAGTCAGCCGTGGACAGTCAACCTTGCAGTTCAACCAAGAGCTTCACTCTCTTGACCCGATGAAGCTGTCTGTGACAGTGAAAGTTTTTCCTTAAAAATGTGTATTAATTTTTTTGGTGTTCTATCTAAACAATTTCTACTCCAATATCACCAAGATAAATGTGCTGGTTATCCCTCTTGATTTAGCCTAGTGCTCTATTCCAAATAACCTAAATCAAATATAAAATTTGAATTAATACCAGTGAAGCTTTGCAGACCCATACTGTGTAATCTATTTAGGAGAGACTAATAACTTTTTGGGTTAACAGTGTGTACCATGTGTTTTAAGGCATCAGGGTTGCATTAGGCTGGATTGTTGGTGTGTGGGGTAAAGGTTTAACTCTGTACCCGAACAGTCTTCCCTACTATTACCATTAGTAAAGCTAACCTTTCATCCAGACTTAGGTAAAAAAATATTCTTTAATTTTTATACAAAAAATTTATTTGACCAGAAATATAAAATGTAATACAATAGGAATACACAATAAACTATAATATGCACTTTAATAAAATGATAAAAAATTACAAAAATTTGTAGCTAGCTTAATTTTATTAATGTTGAAAATATAAATGAAACTTAATTTAACAAAAAAAAAAAGTTGGTTAAATTCACATTCTATCACACCTAAAATATTTAATATTAAGGATTGATGAAGTCTACTTATTTAATATATGAAATATTTTCAAAGTTGAAACAAAATTAGAATATTTATTATGCTTTAAAATATTATATTATTTATATATCTTTATGCTCAAAATAAAATTACCTGGAAAATGTTTTATTGCATGATTTTGTCTCTCTCAATATTACATAATTTTTTTTCATATGCATATTTTTAATTTTTAACAGCTTAAAATGGCATTAATTGATCATAATGTATTTTAGCCATAAATTTTTATTTTTTAAGAAGCTTCATAAATGTTGAAGCTGGTATTTGTTTTCAAGCCAAGTGGAATTTTCGCCTCCTCCCTTCTAAATATTATATATAAAGGTGGCTCCTCAAAATCCTTATGGCTGCAAAAAGGCGTTTTTATGAAAATCTCACTTTCAGTTGAACTATCTATTATTTTTATGACTTATTATTACAATGTTTAGTAGTGGCTTAGCGCAACATAATTTAGTAAACTTAACAATCAGACCATTAATTTACCATTTAAGAGGAAGATTAAAAGAAAAAAATAGACATATGTGGGAAAGTTCATTTTTCCAACGTTCATGAGTAAAATCAAAATTTGGATTCCACCCTTTCTCTAATTATAAACAATACAAAATAGAGCAATTAAAATTATATAAAGAAATGCCGATTTCATGCTGATCAGTACATTCTCACAAAAAGATACATATTTTCTGAATCAATAGATAAAAAATATCAACATTATTTACAGTTTTTTTTAAAACTAGCATCTCTGTAAAAAACAAAATGTTCAAATGAGCTTTACATGATTAAAAAACTCTAATTTTACAAGCGTTAAATGGGTGTGACTCTAGTACTTTACTTGTAACTTTGAAAACGAGAGATTTGAAAGAATAAGATTACAGATTGTGTTTGTTGGGGAGAGGGGTAGTTCACCGGCTTCTACAAACAAAGCTTGACCAGCTTTTTTTTTAACTATCATCCTGTACGAGTGTATGGAAGGTGGAAGTAGAGAGAATCTAATGAGAAGAGAAATACCCTGGAAGTGTTGTACTTTGCACCCATTGTCACATACGCAGCAGAAACAGGAAATTTGAATGTAAGAGAGACCAGAAAAGCGCATGCCATGGGAATGAAGTTTGTGAGGAGCATGTTAGCTGTCACAAGGAGAAACAATATCAAGAATGAACATATCCGGGGAAGAGTAGGGGTACAAGAGATAGTAGAGAAAGCAAGACTGAGATGGTATGGACATGCCATGAGGGGGGAGGGAGAGGAGTTGTCAAAGAAAATTATGGGGGGAACATATAACAGAAAGTGTGCAAGTGAGAGGAAGATTGAAGCATTTCAATAAATTGACTCGGCCACAGGCTGGAAACAGTTGTGGTTATTGATGATGATGATGATGATGGTGATGCAATGTCCACCTTTTCAATTCAAACCAAAGCCAAATTGAATATTATGAGATATTTCTGAAATTTGATCAAAGTTTGAATATTTAAAAAAAAATGTGTTAGATAAAAATATTATACTTTGCATATCTATGTAAATTTAGGTATAAAATAAAATTTACAAAATTCTATATTCCAAACATAATATATTTAGTCTTAAATTGATATATTAAGCTACTATCACAAAATGTAATCATAATTATTTTAGATTTTTTCTGCACTAACACTAAAATGTTTGTTTTGATTTAAAATATTTTGTTTTAGAAAACTTTGTATTTGTCAAATCAGGAATTCTACTTTCAAATCAAAGTCAAAGCGAATGAATTTTCAGAGATTCTCACACCCCTAACATCATGAGTTTTTTGTTTGTTACCTTGAAGCATCAGACAAGTGGCAATGGCAGTGTTCGGTCAGCAAGTCTTATTTTAAATATAAACAAAACAATATCTAGGAATTTATAATTTTGTATTATTTGTCAGTAATTAAAATTCTAGGTGTTTCACTCAAACCAATTTTATCTTATAAAATAAACTAACACTGGCAAGATGTGATTAACATATCTAACAGTTAATGATATATTTAATGAAACTAAATTATAAAAATAGTAATTATCATTCTCAACTCTTTATTTTAAGTTGAGTCAACATGGAGAAAGTGAACAACTTTACCTCCTACATTTAAAAAAATAACATGCACAATGCTTCCTGAGTATGAGTAATCATAAGAATCATAAACTCATAGAAAAAAACCTTCAAGTTCAATTTGTACTCAATTTAGGTATCACACTCAGAATTATTCCAAATCTAACTTGCAACACATTTATCTAGTGATCATATTACCAAGTAACAGCAAAATACACATATATATATTAAAAAAAGTTACAACAATTGAGGCAAGTTACAAAAAAGAGATTGTCCCTCATACTGAACAGACTGGGTTGATTATAAACCCAGTTGTCAATGTTTGCTGTCGGTGACGATGCTTCTTAGTGTGTTCAGATCCTTCTTCAGGTTGGAGACATCTTGCAAGAGAACCTCTTGGAACAATTCTCGGAGTTTGGAGAGGTCAGGCAATTGCTCACATGACTCAATGTTGAGAAGAGTAGAGAAAAATAACTCCCACATTGGCCGACAAAAATACCTATCACCAGAGATGCAAATATATTTCTTAAAGTAGGTACAGGAAAGGTGGATGATAAAAAACAGTTCACAGCAAGCTTGGATTTTTTTCTTTAGAGTTGAGTACTTCCAAAATCTCCAGAGTATGATTCGAGTTTAAGTATTCATAGTTTTAAAATTTTAAAATTAATGTTTATTTATTTTATAAGTAAAAGAGTACATTTTAAATGTCATCAGTCGAAACAAACCTAAAATGTAGATTCCATATATTTAAAATTTTATAAATATATGAAGACTAGGGTTCTGTGAGTACTTGAACTTTGAGCTTTGAGCCGAGCTCATCATTTAAGTTTGAGATCGAATTTTGTAGGCTCATCATTTTCAAGCTTCCACTTAATATATGTACAAATAAAGTTTTAAAACGCATTGGAAAGCATAGGCTATGTAATTTAGATATTAGCACTTTCACTTATAAATAATTCATTAGCTTACCAGATTCTTAAAATTAATATAAAGTTTCACATAAATATATAGTTCTAAAACTCTTTTAACCAGTAAACTTATTCAACATTATCATCCATTTTAAAATATCCTCAAATAAAGTTGTATTGCCATGATGAGTATTCGCAGAGCCCTGGTTTTAAGTCCTAATTATAGGGTGTGTTTTCATTTTTAAGTAAACCATATTTTCAAATAACAAAACACTACACAAACTATGATTTTTTTAATTAATGCATTTGTTTGAGGTATTTAATGTGCACTTTCTGTATTAATTGAACACATCAGTACACAAGAAGTTCTATGAGAAAGTAAAAGGGCCTACTTATTTTGCAAGACAGGTATTTTCACATAACTTTCAGGTAGAGGTGTGCGAGAACCACTTTTTCAATTTAGAAGTGAGTTCAAATCGAATATACAAAATATTCTCAAAGCTGAATTAAAGTTTGAGTATTTTTAGTTAGTTATTTTATGATTGAAATAATATATTGTGGTTATTTATACGTAACTTTATGCAGTCAATTTTTTTTTTGCACAAATGTTAGTAATATTTTGTTTTAATATGATAAATTAAATTATTATCAACATTTGCAAGCCAGTTACTTCTGTCCCCTCCATTTGAATATTAATTTGTAACGTATACAACTCAGAATGGAATTAATCAAGCAGAAATTGGATATGTTAGCTTTAAATATTTTGAATGGCTAAGCTTTGTAATTGTCACAGCCAGAATGTTTTTAAAGCAACGTCTAAGCTGACATTTGTTTAGTCTTCGCATACCCTTACTTACAGGGTTCTTTTACATGCCACAATCGACATGGGAATGCTGGCTTTATTTCTCCCCCAAAGGAAATTGTGCTACGAGAGTTTTATCGCTCAAGAAAAATTTGTCGGCCCCGGCTGGGTTTGAACCAACAAACATCAGGTCCTTAAGTGAGCACTTTACCCTAAGACCACAAAGGTCCAAAATTATGTTTTAGATTTAGAATAGGAGGATCTTAAGCTAAGAACTTAGAAGAAAGAAGTAGTGTGTTTTTATAGATACCTTGGTATGGTTGTTTCAATATTCCACTTCCCACAAGGTCGTCTCCGCACCTTCATGTAATCTCCAAACAAAAGGCAATGAGCAGTTCCTGCCAGACCATACAAGTCAGTCTGAAACAAAAGTTAACAATTTTATAAACGAATGAATGACATAATACGCCTATGTAAGGTAATGAATCTTGAGAGGAGGGAGTT
>CABFVX010000710.1:110202-144616 GCA_902151425.1 Timema shepardi | reverse complement strand
GGGGTGCGCGGCGGAATGTACTAAAGAAATCTTATTGAAAATTCTGGAAAGAGAAATATTAATGACCAAATTTTGTATGAAGGTATAGGAAAGGTGGTTTTCTCTTTTAGGATGGATGTTGCGTTGCGCGTTTCATACTCCTCCCTGATGAGTTCCAATAAAATGAAACCTAGGTCGGGGGATTGGGCGGTGACGGTCAATTTTCTTTAAGAGACATCCATTACCTCTTTGTTCATTGGCAGCAGTGTAAGGTGTGAACTGTGTTCTTCTTTTCATTGTAAAGGCCATATTGTGTTCGTCCCCCTTTTATATGTTTCTATCCACCTTTCCTATACCTTCTCCAAATATAATACAAAAGAAACTGTTAGAAATTCTTATACCCGATTCTAAGATATATGATGATTACCTGATAGGTCCATGGTCTCTTTGTCTGCATCTCAATGCACTGAAAACCCTCAGTTGTAACCACTCGGGTAAATTGGGTGCCCGGAAGGAACAGGTCCATGTCGATACTGCGGCCAAAGTCGATCAACTCCAAGAATGGACAGTTGTCCTCTAGATTTGGCCTGATAGAAACACAAAAGATTAAATTACTTTAACGTGTGTATACCCCTTGTGTTGTAGTGATTTACTAATCTGTTCAATTGAGCTTCTTGAAAAAAGTTATTACTTTGTAGGGGTGGCCCGCAGCAAATATTTGTATCGGGCGGGCATTACAAAATTGCACTCGGGCATGGGTAGATTCGGGCGGGCATTTCATTTTGCAAATAACTTTGTCACAGGCCTATAAAATTTCAAATTATAAGTTTAACAGTCTAATTTAATTTTAGAAGAAGAATTAAACATCTTTGTCACAGGTCTATTAAATTTAAAATTACACATTAAGAGTCACAAAATGCAAAATGGCTGTTTCAAATTTACTGTTCCTTTTTATGCGTACTTTTCTATTTATATCCTAACAAATCTCGCTAGTAATAATAATCAAAGAAATGTAAAGAAAACTAATTTAAAATAAGTTTTTGCAAGCATAGGGCCTAAAAATCTCAATGTGAAAATGTTGAATTTGTTATGTTGTTGGCATTGACAGAGAAAATTAAATCAAGGGAATCTTGATTTCGCTATGTTGTAGATTTGTAACTTGTGAGAAACATTATCATAGTTATGTTGAAAACAAACATAATAATTTACGAATCAATAAATAAAATTTGAATTAGAAGTTAGTTCTAACATGATATTATATACTTACCCAGTTCTTAAGGTGCCCAATTAAAATACAGGCATTAAAAAGACTCGACAAACATTCCTATTATTTTGCCTGTCATTGTGTTTGGTGATGAATTGTTTACTCTTCTCTCTACTTGTTGGGGATTTTTTATTGTGAAATAATGCCTAGTTATAGAGAAATGGGCTTGAAAGAGAGGGGGGAAGTAGAGAATGAAAAAAAACCAACATAGAGGTTATTGTGCAGATGTCCATTGGAATGTCAAGGTCAGCAACTGAGTAAACTGCTGGTTGTTTAATTAAGAAGGGTATGAAGAGTAGATAAAGAAGAAATAGGAAATAAGATTGTTAGAAAACAAATAAGCTTAGTACAAAACAGTATCAAGTACAACTTAATTTATAAGTGTAATAAGTACAGCTTAAAAATAATTAATACTCTAATTTCTTTCTATGGTAGGAGGTAAGCACCAAGCAAACAGTTGTATTCTGTACCAGTGGTTCCCAACCTTTTTTTCACTTGCGTACTACTTGATAACAAGTTTCCATAAATTGTACCCTCTTTATTTAAAAAGTTTTGACAAAATTTCAAGACACCATAGACACATATTCAAGATCTGTTGATATCAGTATGTGCAGAAAACTAAGCTCTATGTTGCTACTGGATAGTAAATATTAGATTTATTTTGGCCAAAAGAATGTAATGCTATAAAAACTGTAAAAACACTTTCACTCCCTTCTGCCACACCTTAATATTAGCAAAATATATATATAACATTCAATTAATTACTTGATTTATTAATGATAAAAAGTATTTCACGTTTGAAATTGAAATAATTTTCCCAAGATCAAATATAGAAGAAAACCTGCACCACCCCTCACTATTGCGTTGAGTTAATTTCACAACTTTTAACTGATATTTGGTCTTACACTGCTGGCATATGTGGTTTCCTCCCTTATTCAAATATTTTCCCGTACCACAAAAAGTCCTGGAACATACCAGACGTTGGGAACAATTGTATTCTAGACGATTTTGAATTTTATCACAATTAGTGTTTCTGATGCTATTACATGTTCCTATCCAAGTGTCCTATCATCCATCCTTTACCAAGTTCCTTTTGTGTCTTTTGATTTCCTCTTTTAGGAAGTTGCATTGAATGTTTCAAACTTCCCCCTGATGAGTTCCAAAAGAATTAAACCTAGGGCAGTAATGAATGTTTTCTTCAAGAAGGAGCCATGACTTCTTTATCAAATGGCAGCAATGTAAAGTGTGAAATGTGTTCTTTTCATTGTAAGAGCCATATTGAGTTTGTTCCTTTTATAAGTTTTTATTCACCTTTCCTATACGTACTTCCAAATATAAGAATGATAAAATTACATTAGTAAGCTAGTAGTTAAAAAAGAGAGACAGCCAGCGCACTTAACTGTGTGATACTGGAATGGAAATTGTTTGAATATAACACTAAAGAACACATACATTTTTAAAGACTCAGACCCGATGAAGCTGTCTGTGAAAGAAGCTTGTCCTTAAAAAAAGTGTATGTGTTCTTTATTGTTCTATCCAAACAATTTATATTCCAGTAACCCTAAAGAAAGTGTGGTAATTTTAACCATGATTTAATCTAGGTCTCTATTGCAAATAACTAATTTATAAAATAAAATATTATCATTGTTGGCCACATGAAAATGTGTTTGTATTTTCCTCATCCATAACAAAAATGGACTTACAATGCGCGCACGAGGAAGTTGTCAGGCTTGATGTCCCCATGTATTATGTGACATTTCATCAGCTGCTCCTGTATGCGTAGAATCTCTACAGTCAAGAACATGGCCAACATATGATTGAAACACCGACCCTACAAACAACAACAGTCAATTGATAAAATGATACAAAATACAAGAACATTATTGCTTCTTAATGGTAAACAGAAAATAAAAGATATGGTGTTAAATTTAATGGTTTCTAAATTTGAGACTATACCCCACCCCCTCTCAAAATCCCAACAAGCTTAATGTGAACCAAAATCAGGATCATAGTGTCTAAGATTCGAATTTTGATTTAATACCAAAGAAAATGGATTCCTGTACTTTCTTCCAAATATAAGATAAAATTAGCTAGGCCATTTTAGTAAAATGTCTTCAATTTCCTTTATCTTTCCAGCATTCTTCTTCGCCTCTCACTCCCACACTTTCTGTTATTTGCTCCTCCCTTGTTGTTCTTTTCCTAAATACTTAATCTCCATCAATCTCTTTAGTATTACATCCTTTTCCTTCCTCATTACACGACCTTGCCTTGCTTCGTCTACTCATGTACTCCCTGTACAACTTCATTCAGTATCTTGTTTCTCCTGGTGACAGCTAACATGCTTCTCACAAACTTCATTTACATAGCCTTCACTTTTCTTGTCTCGCTTACACTCAATGTCCATGTTTCTGTTGGATGTGTGATGTGTATATTTTAAATAAACATCAACATGGGATACAAGGGAGATCAAGAAAAGGGGACTGATGTACCCAGAAAATTAAATAATTATAGGTTTTAATTGTGAACTTTGAGGCCTACAGTTTTTTGTTAAGTGTGTAGACCTTGCTCTTCTATACTCCTTACCCGCCTCGGTAGCGTAGTTGGGTAACCCGCTTGTCGTGTTGAAGCTCGACTGCTGAGTTCGGGGAGATAAAGGTTCGAATCTCGGTCGGGTAAACTGGGGGTGGTTTTTCCTAAATGGTTTTCCACTCACCCTCCACGAAAATGCGGGTTCACTTCCTCTAATTCAACCTTCCCAGTCCTAATCCATTAGAGTAATTAGTACTTAAAGCGTGTAACCCGAACGGGTAGTAAGACGCGGTGCTAAACATTATTATTCTATACTCCTTTCAATGTACAATTACTAATATAGCCATTTGATGACATTTTTAATGTAACAAAATTATTAGGGGAAAAAATTCACACCTTGAAACCGGATATTTTACTTACCGTTTTAGTTCTGTAAGTGTTGAGGACGGAAAGTAAGTTCCCATACGGAGCCACTTCTGTCACAAGCACACTATAGTTAGTGAAGACATAGGCAGACTCAATCATCATGAATGATAAGGCCTACAAAGAAAACTTAATTAAACAGCCATTTTACAAATGTAATGCAAAAGAGAGAAATTAAAAAAAATGTTCAAGTTAAATACATTTATGATAAGATGTATTTATTATGATTGACCTAGTATCTATGTTTATGAACAGAACGTTTTTGCAGTCCTGGTATAGCGGCTGGTTATGAGTGTTTATGGCAGAGACAATACCATACCTCAGTTTGGTAACACTTTCCTTGACCAAACAACATGGTATTAACCCATGAACTGAAAATTGTGCATCCATTTCAAAACAGCATTACTCCTTAAGTTATATTTAAACAAGAATAACTTTGTAGACAATGGAATTTAACAGTTATTTGACAATAAAAATGAACATGTATAAAAAGACCGTATAGGAACAGTGTACAATAATGTAAAGTAATAAATAGTGAAGGAAGCCAACCTGTAAGGATAGTTATAGTAGGCCTAGATTGAAACAAACACACTTCACTCTTCATTTCCTCTTAAACTTTTTAAACTTTACAATTCTCACTTCTTCACATTTCCACATTCACACACTGTTTTAAATATTTTGAAATATCGCTTTTTCATATTGATACATATTTAAAGTAACATTTAAGTGTCTTCATTTGAAAAAAGGAACATTTAAATTTGTATTCATATGAAAAACAGAACATTTAAATTTAAGAATCATAATGAAAAACCATTAACCACAACATGAATACTTTAAGGGGGTTGATAAAATACAAACCTGTGGACACTCTCCTAGCCTGCGCCTAATCTCCTGGCAGATGTAGAATTCCCAAGCACAGCTTGATGACTGAATTTTCAAGGCTACCTCCTTCTTGTTATTGAAATTAGAGGCTTTGTACACCTTAGCATATGCCCCTTCACCTAGGATGCTATCCAAGGTGTAGCATTCATTTCCTGGAAAACAGAACAAAATATGCATTGAGTTGGTCGAGAACTAAGATATCACCATCCTAACAGGAAATAACACTACCACACAAGTAGGAACATCTAGACTACTAGAAAGCTTCTATACTTGACTGAACTCAAGGGGTGTGCAAAGAAGTCCACTTATTAAATTCAAAGCATATTTAAATTGAATTTATGAGCGTTCAATTATACATTTTTCCTTGATATTCCTATCAGGTTCCCATTCTAGAAAATTTATTTTCCTCAACTAAAGGTAAAGAAGTATAACATGTTTCTGATCTGGCTATCATGACAGTCATAAAGTGACCAAAGTAAATATTTAAAATATGAGAATGAGTAATTTAGCCATAATTTTTCTATACCACTTGAGTTTGAGTCGATTTTTTTTTAGTCGAAAAAAGAATTTTATTTACAGACTTTTAATACCAAAATACAACTTTTTATGTAGTGAAATCCAACCTTTTGTTTACACAAATGAGTGTCTTTAAGAATCCCAACTCAACACAAGAATGTTCTAACATACCGAGAGTAATGTTGCTAGAGATCTTCAAGCGGGGAAGAGTTGCCTCCAGGATAAAGAAACTCTGATTTCTACTTTGTGGGAATCCAACTCTTGTCAAAAGCCGTTCCTTAAGTACTTCATCAAAAGGGTCAATCTGAGAAGGGTCCATTACAAGGTTCCCCACACCTTTCATCAACTCTTCCTCTTGGTTAGTGGCTAAAGGATTTTCAAGGACTTTTCTCTTCACCTGGATATCTGTGTCCTTGATCGAAGTGTGAGAGACCACATTTTCAACCTACAAATTGAAACCAACTGTAGTTTGATTTTCATAGGAGGCATGTTAATTAAAAACTGGGAACCTGTGTTGACAAAATGGAAGAAAATGAATTAATTGTAATCACATTCTTAATAAATTTAATCGATAGTATGAGGAAAAATTATACAGAAATGAATAGGTATTATTGGAGGCTTTTTCTAACTTTGAGATGCTTAATAAATACTAGATAAAATAAAACATATTTAACAACACCAAATTTTAGTGACTTTCAATCAATATTATTGGTTGAAAGTGGGCTTCCTATAAAAATTCAGGGTTAGGATTTCTAACAATTGTATGTTAATATTAGAGTTCACTTTCAACAATCCTTTCTAACAAAATAATATTATATTATATTTGGAAGATACAATTACCTAATAAAGTGAAAAGAGGTTTTCCTTATAGATATATTTTATATATTCGCATCCTGTGTTTGTCCTTTATTTTATACCTTTTACATGTTCCTATCTGTGTTTACCATTTTGCATTTTCTCACTTTTGTGTTTTTTGGTTTCCTCTTTTCACTCTCCTCCCTGATGAGTTACGGTAGAATAAAACCTAGGTCGGTGAATTGGGCAATGATGATCGATTTTCTTTAAGAAGCAACCATTACCTCTTTGTCCAATGGCAGCAATGTAAAGTGGGAACTGTATTTTTTTCATTGTAAAAGCCATATCGTGTTAATTCCTTTTATATGTTTCTATCCACCTTTCCTATACCTTCTTCTAAATATAATATCTCAATATTAAAATTATTCCACAGGCTTAAACAGATTAATTTGAGACTTTAAATATAAGCATCAACACTATTGATCTTGAAAGAATACAATTAATACTATTCTAAGTACTAAGACCACTCAAAACTTCAAAATATTGAATTTGAATTCTAGTATTGCTAAGATTATTATTCTATGCAAAATTCTGGTATTTAATATTGGTTTGATAATGAGATGAACCAGTGGGTAAATAATTTTACAGTACTAATGGAAATTGAGAAAAATAAGAAATAAACTAATCAAGTGAAGAAAACCCACATAAGGAAATTGGGATAAAATAATGTGGAGAATCTAACACATAGCTGGAGTTGATAGAATTTTAAAGTCTATCTTTAATTTTTTTTTAACTTTTTAAGGATGTTAGTATTGGTCCTATATTTGAGTTAAACATAAAATCTTGTAATATTTAAAATCAGTTTATTATTTAATGTTTTTAGTGATTTTTTTATATTGAAATCAATTAAAAGATATATTTTATTTAGCCTACTATTAAAGTTGGGTTTGAAACATTTTAAATATAAAATAACTTTAATCTTATAGGTCATGGTGGAGGAGGTGAGGTGGTGGGGAGAAAGCATGTGTTGGATAAGCTTATGTTCTAAACAGACCCGACCAATGGCTTGAAACTGTTGTTGATGATGATGATTATCAGAGTTAAGATTCGAATTAAACTAGAAATTGAAAAATCTTGTATTCATACAGACTAAGTGGACATTTAAACCACCGTATTGTTTGCTTAATCAGGATTTAAAAAACTATGACTATCTAGTTTATATATAATTTAAAGTAGTAGAGACTTAGAGCTTTAATGAATTTATAGTAAAAAAAAGTAGATGTGTGGATAAATACAAAATTCATTCTCATCCTTATTTACCTGGCGCTGCTTCCTTCTCGTGGGCATATGGCTCATCTCGGAACAGGAACTGGTCTCTTGAACTGTGTCCAGAGAGATAGTCCCAGGATACTGGGAGTTAAGTAACGTTGTTCGACGTGTGGATGACACGGCACTGCTGCCTGGTTAAAATTGCATTCATTAACCCAGGTGACATTAAGAGTTCACTATATCTTTAAATAGGGGTATGTGAGGTCCATTTTTTCAATTTGAAATCAACTCGAATCGATATATATTTTTTGATAATGGTTTTATTTTTGAAAAAAATATAACATGGTTATTTATATGGGGTACTAACGGGGTAGTGATGTACAATACATGGAGCCTGCCTTGTATGTGGCACTTAGCCTCTCCTACTCAATCCCGATCTCACTGCCAAGTTGTGTACCCCTGAGATCTGAGTAACCTGGCGGAGGTTAGGTTGAACCCCAGTGGCAACCAGGTCAGATGCAGACGAGAAACAAGAGACTGGTCAGGGCCAAAACCAACCAACTTGGAACAGGTTCTGGCCAGTTCATTCCCAGCTTGATGTGATGGGAGTGAGAGGGTTGGTGGTGATAAGATAAGTCGTTATCATCATCAGCAGCCATAGCGCCAATTAGGGAAAGTTACCACCAAGAGAAAGTCTACCTGAGGACCTATAAGTGGCAGCCCCGCTACTCAGGTGCAGGCCACGACAGGCTTAGAAAGCCAATAGACGAAACAAACAAAAAATTAATGGAGGAGTGGTAGAAGAATAGAGGAAGATGGAGGCATTTTACTAAACTGACCAGGCCACAGGCTGGAAACAGTTGATAATTATGATGGTTATTTATATAACTTTATGTACAAAAATTACTTGGAAAATGTTTTATTGTGCAATGGTTTGCCATATCTTGTTTAATTTTGATTTATCAAGTTATCACAGCTAAATTCAATTACCTTAGATTCTGTGCATACAATTGTTGGTTTAATTGTAATGTTGGCAACCGCTCAGAATGGCAATAATTGACAGTAAATTGAGTATTTTGGCTGTCAATATTTTTAATGGCGAATCTTCATAAATGTATATGCTGACCTTTTTCCCGAAACAAAGTCAAAGCTAATAATTGTTTCAAACCCAAGTCAAAGATTTGCACACTTTTATCTTTAAGTAAACATCAAAAATTATATAAAATGCGCGGATAAAAACACTCAATCAAAATATTTAATCATTTGAGAGAGTGGCTAGAAGGTGGTCATAGGTTGCGAAAACATAGGTAATTCAATAATGAACCTTAAATCCATATTTTAATATAAGCTTAAATAAATTATACTCCAATGACACTTCTTCCACAAGAGTATGTGAATCTATCTGATGATTAATTATCTCAATTAACTAAAGATGGGATGTTGAATCTTGAAGGATATTCGAGATTCAAGATTCAAATACTTCAGGAGATTTTTCTTTTTTTTTCCCCTTCCCAATTTTCCAAGTGACATTTTTAGAGCTTAAATATTGCTTAGCCCCGCCTCCCCTGACTAGAACAGAATAACATACACAAACATGTTTGTGACAAGTGTATCTTTAGGTGAGTGTATTTCTTTGTTATTATTTATTATCTTCTTTATTTTAGCATATTGTAGAAAAATAGAGTGGTCAAAAGAAGAGCATATAAAGTTCAGAACCACATTAGGTAAACTGGAATATTTAGGATCCAGATCACTATAGTAAAATAAAAATAAATAAAAAAACAGGATTCGTGGAGGATATTGGGGCTGTGATGGACAGGAATGTGAACAAGTGCAGTGAAAAATGGAAAATTTACTCACCACCCCTTTAAAAAAAAAATACCATCTGTAACTGGAATGTTAAATAAAGTGCACCCACATTTCTGTGACGAGAGCATGGAAAAACATTTAGGAAAAAAAACTTCACTGCACCCGACTGGGAATAAACTCTGATCTCCCCGCCCTCGGCGAGTTGGAGAAGGGTTAGAGGCATGATTTTTTACTTGATTTTCTGTTAATGATGCTGCTAAATTCCCAGTCGGCATACCTCATTTTACTCAAACAGCTTAATAGACATTGTGCCAAAATTTTAACTTTCAGAAATGTTATTTTCTCTTTTCTTACCAAATAGGAGACGTTGTTTGTGAAATTAAGATAAATAAAATTTATACTTAAAGAGTATTTTGTACAATTTATTTGTAACGATCACTACTTAGGTATAATAATTAAATTTTTTTTATGGTTTAGTATATCACAATAAACACAAATACAAGCGTTTTTGCTATCCAGTTGTTTAATTTAATATCTGTTATATTCATTAATAAAAATAATTAAAAACCAACCAACCATGGGAACACGTTTAGAACATGTTCTGTTGAAGTCTGGACACTCGGCCACAGGCGAACCTAACAATGAACATATTCGTGGAAATGTTTGTGTTCATTGTTCTCTTCTAGTCTGGACGTGGCTTTATTGGTGGGTTCAAAACAATTTATAATTATAGGTTGAACTTAACAACCAGGCTCCAGACCAGGACGTTAACACTTTACTGAATGTATGAATGTTATAATGAAAGCATTTTAAGCCTGTGGCCATACAGTAGCGGGTGTGTAGTAAAATGCCTTCATCTAACTTTTTCCTTCCACATTAATCTTACCTCACTCATATACTCTAGATAAGTCAGAGTAAAATAATATTGCGTTTATGTTTGTTTCTTAGAGTTGGGGGCGAATCCACTATTTTATATATTTGAATCTCCAATTTACATTCAAATCTCGAACCTGAATTTTTGAAAAAAATATTAATCAGAGGAAATATAGATATGAAATAGAAATGATAACCAATTGTTCAGATTCTTTCTTATAAATTCATTTTGTCCATCCCATAATTCTAAAGGGCTTTGAACCACCAATACGTAAGCAGTATTATAAGTCTAAATACACTTTTACTTTTATTTTTAAGTCTTAAATCTGAAACTTTCTTGAATCCTCAAATAGTCATATACTAGTTGCTTTTTTACCCATACCTTTGTTTTTACTGTTATAACACCAATGGATAATTTAAAATTAAAAGTTGTGTTACATCATAAAATAAATCTCTCCTAAAACAATTCTTTGTATGCTACAAGCTTTACTTTGAATTCATAGCCAAACAGCGACCTTCATCACATACCTTTATTTTATTGATTTTAAAAAGTATTGAAAACAGAACCAAAAAGGTTTTTTATCACTGCATTATACTACCAATTTTGTTATGTACTAATTATGCTAATGTGTTAAGGATGAGGAAAGTGGAATTTACAGAAAGTGTATTCCAATTTGGGTGGGGAGAGAATGAAAAAACATTTAAGATAAATTACCCTCAGTATATCAGATTGAGATTCAAACCACGTTCTCCCTATCATCAGCAGTCTAGTTCAATGCTTCCCAAAACCTTTTAAAACTGAAAAAGTCTTTGCTCCATAAAGAATAGTGCTGAAGCCCTCATACAATTATTTACACTAATATTATGGATATTAAATATTGAGTTAATTTTAAAATTACAAAACAGAGTGAAAACATTACAAGTACTGCCCGAGTTTTTTGACAAATGTCCTTTAATCAGATTTAATAAAAATATTGCAGTACTAATTAATGATGCTATTTTGTAGTGTGAAACCCAATAAAGAATATTCTAAAATTTCCTCCCAAAGCTCGAAATAACTATGGCGAAGCCCATTTAAAAAAACACTGGTCTAGTGTATTGAAAGAGTGACTCTTAATAAGGTTTGTTGTTACCTGAGGAACTACTGGATTTGTAGAACTCCCGAGAGTTTTCCATGATGACACTGAGGTTATCAGAACCAGTGGACGGTTGCAGCGGGCCAGATTTCTCCTCGGGTCTGCTAGGAATGGCAGGGTGCAAAACCAGGCTGATTGTTCTGTTATCAACACCACACTTGTTAATGACACTAAAAGATTATTTGTAGATAGATCTTCAAACAAATGAAGGTGGAAGGTTTAAAACTAAGGATCGGAATCCCCAAAGAAATTCAATATTTTAAGGGGTTTAAATTAGGAGGGATAGCCAGCACACTTATCTAGGTGATACTGGAGTAGAAATTGTATAGATATAACACTAAAAAATGTGTTTATTTGTTTTTTAGTGTTATATCTAAATAATTTCTACTCCAGTATCACCTAGGTAAGTGTGCTGGCTATCCCTCCTAATTTAAACCATGATTTAGCCTAGTACTCTATACCACATAACACCAATATTTAAGGGGGAAATTATGAATAAAAAATTTCCTTATAATTTAGATGTTGTTTTAATACTCTAATACTGCTTATTGATAGTTCAGCCCCAGCATAATTACAGGGAAAACTTAGCAACCAAACCCCAGAACATTAATTTAATACTTAAATAGTCAGGGCGCTGACCCTTCAGCGCTTCAATGGCAAACACATTCATATTTCACATTTCATCCTTAGGTATTAAGCTTCTTGCTTTTCTTATAGCTCCCTTTCCTCTTCATTTTTTAGCCTCCACAACCTTATTCTTCTTTCTTGTCTTACTACCATCCTCCTATATTCCCATCCCTTTATGTCTGCCACCAACAGCTTGTAGTCACTACCTAAGGACACATTTGATATAACATTGATGTTTACGGTCTGCCTTTTAATTTCTCCATCCATGATAACGTAGTATATTACCGACTTTTGCTCCCCATCCCAACTGTAGCTAGTGATCTTATGACTTTCTCTTTTCTTCTCATACCAGCCGTTTGCCACTTTCATTTTATTTCTTGCACATAACTCAGCCTTCTACCGTCCTCGTTTCTCTCTCCCCATCCTTCCTTCCCTAACACCTCCTTAAACCCTACCCTTTCTTTGCTACTTTTGCATTCAGATCACTAATTACTCGTTTCCTATATGCCTTTCTAGGTCTTCCTCAAACTTGTATTTTTCTTCTGCCGGGCACTCCACATGTGGGGCATACACTTGTATCACCACTACTTCCCTCTACCCCTGTAATTTATTGTAAACGTCATTATTCTATCATTCATCCCTACAGCCTTCAGCCCTTCTCTCACCAGGAAGCCTACTCTGTTTCTCCTCCCTTCATCATTCCCCAGGGGATCAACCTATAAGGCCTAAATCTAAATTTCTTGACTTTGCAAAATTGTGTTTTAGTTTCAAATATCTCCAAGAAATTAAACTATGAATATTTCTGTTGAGTTAAAAGTGATTAATCATTTCATGTCATTTCTATACTCACCCATTGTCAGGGCAAATCATAGAAGTATCGACTGGAAAAGATTTATTCAGATCCGTGGTGAAAGGAGTAGACGATTTCAGAGGAAAGGAGAAGGCTTGTGTGTTGCACGTCTCATTAGACACCTCGGAGAAAACCATCGCTACACTTTCCTCTGGCTACAACAAAATAATTGTTAATTGACAGGTGAATTCAAACAGTTTGTGATAAGATTTTTTTTTATCATTATGTCTTACTAGCTGTTCAGTTTATACACATACACAATAATTATTCTAATGGGTTAGGAATGAGGAAGTAAGCATTTTAGAAATAATATACCTGTATTTGTATGCAAAGAGAGTGTGAAACCATTTAGTAAAAACCACCCTCAGTAGACCCAACGGCCCTGACTCGTCTTCAGAAGGCCAGTATAACGTGAGAGTGACACCTTAAACCATTCGATAATTGAAGTGGGTGATGTAAAAATTGTCTTTCTTACTGTCCCAAAAATAAGCCACCCCAGAATATAGACTGAACACTAATATGATCACTTTTATAGGAAAATAAGTTAATTATATTTTTATATGAATCCACTTTCAAAGTAATAAACAACACAATATTTCCATGAGCTTTTCTAAATAAATGTTCATAGTATTTACATGTCTTAAGGTGACCTGGCGGTCTAGGGGTAAGGTGTCAAACTTCTATGCTGGCGGCCGGGATTCAATCCTCGGTCCCGGCACCGATTTATCTGATTACCAAACCCTTCCTTCACCTCTGACAAGACATTTTGTGAATGTGAGGAATGCCAGGCCTCCACCGTGGTTCGGATTCCACGTTAAACTGTAGGTCCTCCATTTCATCTCCCAATCAGCCTACCATTACACATTAGCGTAAGTGCATATAGCCCGAACCGGTAGTAAGACACGGTGCTAATAATAATAATACATGTCTTAATACTATTTTCTTTATATATATCATTGGTAGAGAAATACATTTTTAATCATCATCTGCAAAAAATAAAATTTCAAACTAAGATAAGCAAATACTCATCACAATGTGGCCAACAGACTGCAAAATAAAAAGTAAATAAAAATATGCGTGAAAAGTTGTAGTAGCAGGACTAGCAGATATAGAAAGTTTGATTATTTCATTCATTCGAATATTTGCTCCAAGTTAAAATTTTAATATTGGAGTGTTAAGGTCCATTTATATTTGAATAACTTTTTAAAATCTAATCAGTAAATAGTACCATCCCCTGTAACTTAGTTCTCTAAATAGTAAATATAGAATCCTCAAAGATACACCATTTGTTAAATATTATCTAAAGGTTTGATTATAGACCACACTGAAGTTTTATAAAAGGCTATTTTCAGGTCAGTAGAGTATGATAAAATCAGTAGCATCACTTTCTTCTTAAAAGGTTGTACAAAACTAGGGCTCTGAGAATGCTCAGATTTGAGATTTGAACCAAGCTTAAAATAGATACTCTAGTTTGGGCTTTTAAGTTCCTTGGAAAAGGTTATTTCTTTGTCTTGCATTGTGTGTCTGCTGATGATTAATTGTTTAATTTCTTTCTACTTGTAGGGATGCGTTTTATAGTGATGAAGTTTGAGAGTTTGGAAGGGTAGAAGAACCTTTCAAAGAGAGTATTGTGAAGCAAATGGCTATTTAAATATCAGGGTCTACAACTGAGTAAACTGGTTTGGTTGATGAAAAGAAGAGAGAATGAGGCTTAAGGGTCAACTTTTATTTTAATTATATATTTGAAAAATGAAAACAAAATAATGAACAGTTAGAACATGTGAGTTTTCTTGAAATTCAGTGTCTTATACAACCAATTCTTCTAACAGCTCAAAGTATCTCGACGTAGAATCCATTGTCTAAACCACCATTTATCTTATCTGTTTTCTTTTTATTATCTAATATATTTTGAAGCTCATGCAATAACTAAAAATCCTTAAGAATATCCGAGAAAATTTTTGAAAGTTTTTCCAACTTTCCAAGTGAAATTTGTTTTAGAGCTCTAATACTACTTATTGGTGGTTCAGAACTATCATAATAATTGTAGTACAAGCTCAATCACCAGACCCAAGACCAATAATTTAACACTTAACTGAATGTTATAATGAATGGCTTATAAAAAAGAATGTTAACATGTAGTTACTATTTGTATTTTCAATTATTCTACTATATTTATATTTCCGATAATGTTCATAATTTTTTCCAATATTAAGATTTGATTCTTAAAAATCATTAATGTACTAATTTCTCTCTCTGGTAAGCGGTCACAACCAAGTTAACAGCTACACTCCAGGGCGTCAGGTTATTTTTTGTTTGTTTTCTTTACATCAAAATATATATTCATGAATACTTTTATTAAATTTGGGTTGAATCTAGAATCATGAATCAGAATTTACAGTTAACCTTAGAATTAAAATATTGGGAAAAAAAATATGACCCTAAGAGGAAATATAAATAATATAATAGTACAGCAGAACTCCAACTATTTGGATTAGTGTATGAGGGAGGTGATCCGGATAGTTGGATTAATCATTTAACTAAGCAATGTTTCGAAAGAAAGCGCCAAATTTACTCTAAAATCACTTTATTTATTCTTTTAGGAATAAAACAACAAAGTAGAATCACATTTAGTACTGTAGTAAAAAGAAATACATTAAGTTTAAACTCATTGCTACTGTAAACAAGAATACAATGAATTTGAATCGAGGTGTGGGGATGGAATGCAGCCGACCAGCGAACACTATCGCCATTCGCGGCGATGCCGCGTGACAAATTTCAGTACTGTACAGTACATTATTTTAATTTTTTAAATTCATATTTTTATTTCCTGATAACAATCAGGATACTTGGCAATCCGGATGACTGGAGTTCTACTGTATATACAAATACTATCTAACTGTAAACCTTTTTTTATAAACCATTCATATAAAATTCATACATTCGGTTAAGTGTTAAATTAATGATCTGGGACCTGGTTAAATTCATCTTAAAATGATAATTGGTTATGATTTATGAACCACCAATAAGCAGTGTTAGAGCTATAAAACAAATTTCACCCGAAAAATTGGATTTGAGTCTCGAATCGTAAATTTTCTCATATCCTCACAGATGAGGCCCATTCTTACTCTTTATTTAAACTTTCTTAGGAAGAATTAATTGAATTATATATAAGTCTTTGGTTATTATCACAGTGTTTTTAAAATATAAAATTTACTATGGTTATATTTTTATAATTGAGTTGTTGGCACGAACAAAGTTGTAACTGACACTCTTATGAAAAGTGAGCTTTAGTTGGTACAAGGTTGTAAGTAGCATGTAGAATACGGTGGTGGTGTTAATTTGTCTTTTACTCAACAGAGTGATGTCACATTGTTGAAAACAAAATCACGTTTTGTAGAACAACGTTGTAACTACGAACAACATGGCGGATCAGTCAACAGTTTCATTAACTAGTTCGGCTGAAAAGAAGTTGAATAAAGGCAGAAGAAGAAAACTGAGCAATAGTGAGTGGAAAGATAACAGGAGGAAAGCCTTAAGGAACAGTGGGAGCCCATATATTTCGAAGATGAATGTTCCTGTGCCTGGAAAATTACCTTCAAATAAGGTGAGTGAAAGAACGTTGTAACTGATTTTCTTACATTCAAGCCTGTACTTGTACTTCATATATTATGTAGTTCTTCTTTAACACAATGTTGAGAACTGTTTTTGACCCAGTATCATGAATTTAGAATTCAGTGGGGTTTTTAGGCCAAACTCTATTTGTAGTTCGTTCTTTATGTATCTTTTGAATGCTAATTTGTCCTACTTAACCTAAATAATATTCTTTACATTGAAAGACAACACCTGTACATTTAAATAAAATCTGGGACCAGGTGTCATTTTTCAATTTTAAGAATATTATATTAACTATAATCTTAATTAATAAATATATGATAGCTTAGCTAGGTATTTAATCCATCATAAACTAAGTAATGTTAGGTTATTATCATCCTAAAACAATAAGGACATTTATTTTTCTTAGCACCACGTTTTATTATCTGTTCGGGTTATACGCCTCAGAAGACTATTACTAAGCCCAAATCATGCTTGCTCTAGATGTTTTAACTAAATTCTCTAGTTTATATTTTAATATATTCACCTGTAAAATTTTATATTTAAATGTTATTGTTGGTTTTTTGACGCAGGAAAGGATGTGCAAATGTCAATTCTCCTGTGATGCATTAAGTGCAGATGATAAGAATATGCTCTTTAAGGACTACCACGGCCTCAATTATGACAATCAAACTAGATTTTTGGCACAGCAGTGCTTGGAGATACTTGAAGTACAGCGACGCACTACTCCAGAAGATATTTCTCGTCGTCAATGTTCAGTCAAGTATTATCTTCCTTTAAGTACAGGTAAGATTAGGGTTTGCCAGAAAACTCTCTGCGATGCCTTGTGTGTGACACCTCGCCGACTACAGATTCTCCAAGAGAAAATGAAGCACAACAGACCATTGGAGGACAAGAGGGGAAAACATAGCAATAGAGTAAACAAGATATCAGATGAAGTTACTACAAAAATAAAAGAGCACATAGATTCATTTCCTAAACAAGAAAGTCACTATTCAAGTCACAAAACTTCAAACTGCTTCTTAAGTGCCAATTTGAATGTGCGAAAAATGTACAACCTATTTGTTGAACAATACCCACATCTTGATGTCAGTGAGTGGTTTTACAGAGACATATTTCGAAGGGATTACAAACTGAAGTTTGGTCTTCCGCGATCTGACTCATGCAACTATTGCGACAAGTTGTATATAAAGATGCTATCCGCTTCTTCTGATGAAGAAATCAATCGTATAGAAATAGAAAGTAGGATTCACCATATGAGGGCTGACGCTGCATATAAAATGTTGGCTCAGGATACAGAGAGGGCGTCAACGACAGACAATCTTTTGGTGATCTGCATTGACCTTCAGCAAGTGTTGTTTTTTCCACAACTCTTTCATTCATCAGTGTTCTACGAGAGACAGTATTCCTGTTACAATTTAGCTACACACGACACCGGCAAAAACAGAGCCTTTATGTGCTTCTGGCATGAGTCTGTAGCCAAATAAGGGTCGGCTGAAGTCACGTCATGCATTCTCGGTTATATAAACCAGCATTTTAACCGCTTGGAGACTGGTCAGACAAGGCAGCTTATCACTTGGTCTGACCGGTGCGTCGGACAGAATAACAACTGGCGCATGATTGCTCTGCTTCAATACTTGGTCACTAGAGAGTTCTTCACATCAGTTGAACAGAAGTTCCTCGTCACTGGACATAGTTTCCTTCCATGTGACAGAGACTTTGCTCTCATTGAGAGAAATAAGAAAAACTTTCCAGTGTATCTTCCAACAGATTGGGTGCAAGTAATCGCCACTGCAAAAACTACTGGACATCCTTTTCAGGTGTGGGTGATGGACAGTGATGATTTCAAGGATTTGACAGTGGTCGAAGGTAGCCTTAACAAGAAGGATTTCAAAATAACTGACTACCATTGGCTTCAGATAACTGCAGATGACCCTTCAACCCTTCGAGGCAGAACACACAACATTCTCCAGCCCTTTCAATATTTTTGTATGGCTAAGAAGAGGAGGGGGAAAAACTCGGGATACCTGGCACCTGTGAATGTCGAGAGGCTTCCAGCCTTATACATTGAGTATTTATCAGTAAAAAAAGAGAAGAAGGACGACCTCCTGAAAATGACTGAGTACATGCCTAATGAGTGTAGATCTTTCTATCAAGATCTAAAAACCAACTAGGGATCCCTCACTCCCGTGACAAGAAGTGTTGTGTTATATTAAACCTATTATAGGACCAATTTAGTGCCTTTTACTACAAGACCATGCAAGATTTTTTTATATATAAGACAAATATTTTTTCTAAAACTCATAAATAATAAGTTCTTAAAATATTTTTTGGAAGCGAAACACTGCGATTCTTTTGTATGCCAATTTTGATACCTAATAAATCTACTGTTATCCATATAGCCTCCTAGTCTACCCTTATGCTTAAGAGAAAAACGTTGTAACTGTGTCACTTACAACCTTGTTCCACGGTAAAAGAAAGATTTTCAATTATCTACTTTTACGCAAGTTTTTTTTGTGGAAAATTTATGCGTGAAATATTGAAAGATGATTAGTGTAATGCAAACATCAAGAGACCTTCTTTATTTAATAGTAATAAGACTTTGAAATAAATTATGTCATTTTTCCAAACATTTTGTTTTTGTGGGTTACAACGTTGTTCGTGCCAACGACTCAATTATTTAAAAGTAAGCAATTTTAGAAATTAGAATTTTTTTTTTAAATTTGAGTTGCTTCATAAATAAAATAAAATTGTTTAAAAACTTATTTGTTTTTTATTTACATGATTGGATTTTAAAATGATACATTTATTCGACCTAAGCTTGACTCGGCTCGATACTCAGGAGCTTAGTAAGAAACTTGAACCAAAAAACATGAGCTTGCAGACCCCTTCACAACACCATGAGATTTTGTTTTTAACTTTCCCAAATTAGTATGATTTCGATTCAATAACCTGCTGGTTAAGCGGTATGTCAGTAGCCGGCTGCAGGATTCCTGCCAGTCTCCTTTTAGGAGGTTCCATTAGAGCTTTGCCTCTGCTCTGATTCTCTTTGTCTTCTGTACCCATCAAGGCAAGCTCCTCCTCCGCAGTCATTCCAGGCGAAGGCACAAAGGGTAGCTCCCCAACTGAAAATACATTTCAATGATTGTAGTTTGTGTTGACTAAGAGACTAATTAAATAACTTTAGTAGATGAGAAATAAAAGGAAGGTAGAAAGGAATAGCACAGGTTTAGGGAACAACGGTCTATAATAGACTTGATGATTTCTATATGACAGCTGATGGAAAGAAGGTATGGAATTGAAAAAGACCTGTTAATGGTATTTATGGATGTGGAGGAGGCATATGATATTGTGGATAGAAATACAGTTTGGAAAGTGATGAAAGACATCAAATTGGAAAGAGAAGTTATGAAGAATAAAAAGAATGTATGAGGTTAAAAGGAGTTGTGTTAAGAACAAGAGTGGAGACGGAGTGGTTCCAAATACAAAACAATGGAGAGAAACAGGGGAGTGCCTTCTCAACACAACAATTTGTCACGAATAAAGTGGAAGGAAAACACAGTGAGGAAAGAATGAAAGCCATGATGTTTGCTGATAATTTAATGGTATAGAGGAGGAGAAGCAAGAATAAATACAGACACAGCTTCAGCTTGGCGAAGTGTGAAGTGAGGGTGACAACAAGGAAGAGAATAAGGCCTAATAAAGCCATTAAGTTGGATGGAGTAGAGCTGACAAAAGTAAAGAACATAAAATATCTTGGAAGCGTGATTGAGGCGAAAGGTTGAAGAAGAGAAAATCTAATGAGAAGACAGTGTGGAGAGCTGTTCTTTAAGTGTATGAGAGCTGGTATGAAGAAAAAAAGTTCCTTGGAAGTGTTAAGTGCTGTATAGTGTATACTTTTTTACCCATTGTCACATATGCAGCAGAAAAATGGAAATATAATGTCATAAAGACTAGGAAAGTGGAGGCCATGGTAGTGAAGTTTGTGAGGAGCATATTAGCAGTCATGAGGATTAGAACAATATTAGGAATGTAACAGCTGGTAAAGAGTAGAGGTACACACAGTACATTAGATAGTAGAGAAAGCATGGTTGACGTGGTATGGTAATGTAATTAGCATGGAAAAGGAAGGAATACCAAAGAAAATGATGGAAATGTATGCGGCTATAACTTGGAAAAACTTCATTTTAGAAAAAAAATTGTTTGACTTTCTTAAGAGATAAAATTATTTCTTTTTGTATAATAAAATTATTTCTTTTTTATTATAAAATTTGTGTTTAACAAGATATTCCCAAAAATACCCATTCCGCAGAACACATAACTTGTAGGAATGAGAAAACTTAGTATAGGCTAGTTTTCACAATTGACTTGGTAAAGTCAAAGTACAGTAGCGGCCCCATGGCTTCTTTGGTTCTGGCTGACAGCTCACAGCTGACTTCTGACACTCAACATTTAGGTATATACCTAAATTTTGATTGTGAGAAGTTACAGCTGCTAAACACATGCTTTTGAAGATCATATGGTTCGGCATAGGGATACATAATTTGGTCTGGTAACTTTTCAAAGCTCTCAGCTGTCAGTCAGCACCAAAGAAGCCATGGGGCTACTGTATCTAGTGTTATTGACCAAGTTGAAGCGAGAAAACAATTTTAGAGCTGTCATTTGTAAACAAAATGGTGACAGAATGAGATTTGATTTAACATATTGTGGCTGTAAGGGAATTAGAATGTAATGGCACCGACATTTTATCCGGCATAGGGTTAATTGAGGAATGTATCAAATCTAAAATACACCAAAATTCACTCTTGCTTCTATTCACAAAACTTCGTGAAGTCCATTTTTGACCTACTTTATACAGTGAACAGTGGATTCAATTGTACATTGATGATTTTACTAATAATATAAACTTTGAGTTTAATTAGTGTACATATAAAAATGAGAAATATCAAATGAGATGTGTCAAACAAAAATGTAGTAAGAAACCACATGGTTTGATTAGTTGGCCTATAGTAAATCAATCCCTATCTAATTTTATTCAAGAGTAAATGTAAGTAATAAACGCAAATAATAATAATTATAATGAATAATAAACACAAATACACAATATTTGTTTTTAAAAATCCCAAAACTTAACTGAAAAGAACATATTCTACAAGCAGTCCCGAATCAGAATGATACAGAATTAAAAGCCTACATTATAGTTTTAAATATAATTTATAGCCTTTAAATAATATTTTGTAACAAATAAAATATTAGGAAAATGGCAGAGCACAAATACAAATAAAAACACTAACACATATTTACACACACTTTGATAGTTCAATGCTATTATAGCATCTTCCTTAGGAAGTAGTAGTAATTCGACTAAACAGTGATGCCAACTTGATTGGTAAGAATGAAAACATATCCGGTAAATTGAAATTCAGTGAATGTTTCTCTATTACTCTATGGATGGTAGGTGGTGCTGATGTAGTCTCTGGGTTGAAATTAGCGAATATTTAGGTTGGGTGGTTTTCTAGACTTTGTGATCCATTGATCCAGAGATAACCCAAATATTTAGTAAAACAAGAGATTGTAGCACATTTTTTTCAAACTAGTACTCCCCTATCACAATCGCGTTTATGAGCACATCAGTATATTTCACACACTAATATATTAAAAAAACTTTAAACCAATCTACAGTATACTCAAAATGGGCACATTACTTTTGGATTTTCCCCACATATTTCCTCTTTCCTTACGTGAGCTTTCTTTATTAAATTTGCACTTAATAGTTTATTTTTTCCTATCAATTTCCACGATTATAAAATCATTTAGCCAATGGCCCTTTTCATTGTTAAACAGACCTAAAATAAGATGTTTAGAACATGGTGCAAAGTTTCGAATTCAAATACCTGACACATTGTCTATATACCACATACATTTTTTCAAGAGTTAATGGAAAATTAAAAGTAGATTGAGCAGCTAATAAATCTATACTTAAACTAATATTTTGGGTTACTCGCACCTTAGTTTTCAAGAATAAACATAATAAACCCACTCACGTGTTTTTGGTTGTTGCAAATGTTGATCCTTCCCAAACTCTAACTCATCATCATCATCATCATTATCATCATCATTATCATCATCCTCATCATCACAATAAATTGGAAAAGGGACATTTTCCTTGTCTAACACAGCAGAATTGGCAGCCACTGTTCTCCTTTTGGGCATGGCCTCCTTATGTGAAAGTACAGAGGGCTTCAGTATCGACTCAGGAATCATGTTGGAACTCGCAGAATGTTCAGGATCACATGCAGACGACTCTTCAGAAAAGATTGGGAAAGTTACCGGATTTAAAACCTGAGCAGGGGCTGGTTGTTCGATGGCAAATAACTTATGCCGAGGGTTGCGGGTTGCAGGAGAATTTGTTTGCATCCAAAGATCTAAAAAATAAATCATTATTAATTAAAATGAAGTCCTTTAATGTGAGTGGTGAATTATGATGTAACTTGTAGAGTTTGAGAGTTTAATAAGGATATTTGATACTTGGAGACTTTAAAATAATTCTGTTTTCAATGTCAAATTTACTTTAATTTTTTTTAAATAGATATTATGTTTACTTTTTCCAGTTCCACATGAAATAAGAGAAATCTAATAACCAGACCCCTAGCCATAGATTTACCACTAAATTTTTTATTTTCATTTATTTGATGTATTTAGAGCTCACTTTCTGAAATGAAGTATTATATCAGAACAAAACTTTTAAATGAACTTAAATCCAACCCCCAGCCGTTAATTCATCAATGTGAAAGAGGAAGCCCACATTTCACCAACTTAACATTTTCCACCCATGCCAGGAATCTAACATGGGACCCTTAACAACACAGGTTTGACCTTCAACCTACAGTTGTTGGAGAGATAATGTTAAATAATCAATGTTTATGTACGGTCAAATTTTCTTAGGAAAAACCTTATCTGACAGCTAGAAAAGCTACAACATCTACTTTCCCATATTCATACACCAAGTCATGTAAACTGCAGCTGTCACACTTGAAATAAATTATAAATGCTTATAAAATAAAGCTAACAAAATAGTTAAGATTTTGTCAATTTTTGCCACAAATAAAGTGCCCGTTTTTTCCTCCAAAAGACCCTTCCCTATGAAATTTTAACTGTATATTAGCCTACCAGGTCTAGCATCATTAGACAACCAATAGTCTTTGGATGTGGTCCATAGACCCCGAACAGCATTCATGGCCTCCCGGGTGTTTACAGTTAAAGACTGATTGTGTATTGAGGATTGGTCAGTGAAACCAGGAACTCTGTTCTCTTTGTCAAACACATCCAGTGACCCCTCCTGTAAAGAAATTTACATTTACATCCAATACTGTTTCCAGTCTGTGGCTTGGGTCAATTTTTTTTCATCCAAGTCATATATTTTCCAATATCAGCTTGTTAGGCGTGTCATAGCTTTATATATCTTATAATTAGACCCAAGAGGGATTCTGAGCCTTGGGAAATGGACATTCTCAAAACTCGCACGAGAAATTAATTTTCCCCAGATTTTCTCAGGGAAAAAAACAATTTTCACATGAATAACAAGGTCAAATTTAAATATTAAATATAGGCGTCTCAATACAAAAAATATTCACTTTTAGTCTTATCTCAATAATAAGTTTTATCTTAAGTAACTTAGTTCACTGTGTATGACCCGAACAGGTATTAAGATGAGGTGCTAAGAAAACAACTTAGTACGCCATAATCGTGCTTATGTAAGGTTGTTTGCACAAATTAGGACTAGGCTCTATAATATTCCAGTAATTACATTCACATTAAACGGTTATTGAATAAAATAACATTAAAAGTGTATATTTCAAGGGAAAGCACTTAATGATGTTAAGTATTTTTTGCTGGTAATAAAGTAAATTTTGAATGTTTAGTTACACATAACTCAGCATTCATTATTATTTTCATGATGGCGGGTCAGTTGTCTTAAATTAGTGTTTCTGAAAATAGTAATAGAACTTATCTTCACTCAATCAATATATATCCTTTTTATGAGTATTTTTTTAGTCATTCTATATAATTCTACTTTTGTAGAACTACATGATTGTGTAACGAACAAAGAAAAAAAAATTAGTTTGCTTAGTTTTTGCTTGCACGTTCACGTTTTAAAGACAAGGCTGTTGAAAATTAAGTTGCCAAACATGTAAAAAATAATATTTATATTTAAAAAGAGTATTTTGGTTTGGTTTAAAATAAGAAGAAAACATTTTATGAGAACGCAAACAAGGCTAATATTTTGAAAACAGATAAGATAAAGTGTTCGCAAAATGTATAAATTGTAAGAGAATTTTAAAAACTAATCATGTTTAAAAATGAAATAGCCCAATGGCTAAATAGTTTTATAATAATCCAATGAACGAAGGTAACCTCTTCTTCCTTTCTTCTGTCTTTTATAGTAGTAGTCACACACATATTTAAACAGAATAATATTTCAGCATTGTTGCTTTTATCAAATACAAAGAGAGACGAGGGAATACACTTGATAAAAATACTGGATTACTCTAATATAATTTTTTTTTTTAACTATCAGAAAAACACTGTTCAAAGTGTTTATGGAAGTAAATATAAATTTCTAAGAACTTAGCTATTGTTAGTATTATATATCGTATTAAAAAAATGGGGAGGGGTATTATAACGATGGGTGACCTAACGATGGGTGACCTGACGGTCTAAGGATAAGGTTTCAGACTTCTGTGCTGGGGGTCCAGGGTTCAATCCTTTGTTCCAGCACGGATGTATCGGATTACCAACCCCTTCCGTCACCTCTGACAAGACGTGTATTAATCACAACTTGTGAATGTTTGGAATGCCAGGCCTCCACCGTGGTTCCGATCCGACGTTAAACTGTAGGTCTTACATTTCATTTCACAATCACCCTACCATTACACATTAGTGTAAGTGTGTATAATCCTAACAGTTGGTAAGAATATTAATAATAATGATAATAATATCATATTTGGAAGGTAAAGGAAAGGTGGATAGAAACACATAAGGGACAAAAACAATAAGGCTTTTTACAATGAAAAGAAGAACACAGTTCACACTTTACATTGCTGCCATTGGACAAAAAGGTAATGGTTGCCTCTTAAAGACAATCGATCATCACCGCCCAAACCCCTGATATAGGTTTAATTCTATCAGAATTGATAAGGGGGGAATGTGGAACACACAACACAACTACTTTAAAATTAAAATTTAAAGAAAGATGGAAAGCCGAGAGTTTCTTTCTTCCTAAAGTTCAACACTGTTTAATATTAATAATATATTTAGTTATATTTATTTTATTTTTATTACCTTTATATCCATTTAGATATTAAATATTTATATTGATAACAAAGGAAAAATGGCACCAAAAAACTATGTTAAGTCAAACATTGAAGGGAGGATAGAAGATCAAGGCCTACACACCTACCAGAAAACTGTAGGCCTCAAAGTTCACAATCAAAACATACTAAAACACATAATTAGTGAATTTGGGGGTTTTCTGGTGTGTTGGCCTTGCCCTTTTATCCTCCTTTTAGTGTTTAATCTATTAGTTACGTGGGATAACCAAAAGCAAAGCTCTGAGAAATTTATTTTTAAACCTACAACAGTTGGCACACTCTGTTCTTAACAGTTTTTATAAAATTCAAAATGGAGTAATTTAGTTTGTGTTAAGTTTATTCCCGGTTTTCGTTTTGTTTGATTAAGGCAACAATGCTGAAATATTACTTAATTTGTGTTAATGTGTGCGACTATTTCTACTATTGGATAATAGAAGAACGATAGAAGATATCACCTTAGTGAATTGGATTCTTTCCAAATTTTTCCTGTTTCCTTATGTGAGCTTTTTTCATTAAATTTACGCTATTAGGTCTTTTTCTTTTTTATATATTTTTATCCATTTACATTACTAAAAAATATTATCCATTGGGGCACCCCAGTGTCAAACAGTTTTAGAGGAAATGAATTTGTATTAGAATGGGAGGAGAGTGATAAAATAACAGTGAAAGATCATAAAAGGCTTAATAAGCAGGTGGCCAACGCAAATAATTGAGTAAATTAAGTGAAATGCCTCAAGAGAAACTATAAAAACAGTGCTAAGTCAATCAAATTTGTTTTTGTCATAAAAACACTTACTGGAGTGCATTTTTGATTGCTGTCCTCTTTTTCTAGTTTAAACGGAACAACTGAAAGAATGTTCTCGTTCATGCACAGTTCATTGAGCTGGACCCCTTCCAAATTTGAGTTTGAAGAACTCGTTGCAATATCAACTGAGGGTAAACAAAATTGATGAGCATGATTATGTTTTAAACTGGACATTTTAGAGCTACTTGAGTCACCAGTTTCTTCCTTCGAAGAGTTTATGGAAACTATTCCGTTCAAACCAGCATTATTTTCTTCCGTATCAACATAGATGGTAAATGGTAGATTTGAATTTTTACTCTCAGGGAAACCATTTTTAACAGAATCTTTTGAATATAAAGACAAGGAAGGCAATTCAACATCCGTGTAATGTTCTGTTAAATAATTTATCTCTGGTTTTCTAAAGGATGGCTGGAGCTCCGATGATTCGTTTTGCTTGGTGACTCTTGTTTGTTGCAAGTTGTTAAAAGTGGGAATGTTTATAACTGAGGTGACAGTTGGTGTTGCTACCATATCTTCTCCCTCTTGCGGCAGGTGCAAAGAACTGGTCCTCATATACGGGGAGTAAAAGTGATTCATTCTCGACTCTATCTCTGTAACAAAAAATGATCAAACACTATAAGCTCCCTCAACCATAATCAAAAGTCATCATAAGATTTATCATAAAAATTTAGAGATGGGTCAGAATCACCATTTCTCGAATCCGAAAATCATTTTAAAAATTGGTAAATTTCAATTGTTTTGAATGAATGGTCTTTAAAATTAAATGAATTATGTCAAGGATTAAATATTAACATTAATAATATTATTTTATATTTTATAAAAAAATACACCATATTTCACTGCGAAAACTATTGCTATTTGCTGCCAATGTTAATTTGAAATTATAATATACATTTTACACCCCCTTCAAATTGCAGTCGGATCACTGAAAGCGTAAAAAATTTATAATTGCCGCCAACATCTTGATCCAGATCCACAACACAGATGAACGCCTGGTTTCTGTAGAAAATGTCCTGGTATTTTCCTGTATCATCTACAAAACCTGAATTCCAATACATTCTCTCTAAAACCATTATTTTTAGACACACAGCATAATGTACTCACACACCCCATGAGACAAGAAGCACGCCAAATTAATATTTAATACAAGATGGTGAAAGTTAACCTTGTCGTTGGAATCACAAACAAAACAATCAGGCAACTTCCTACTGGCGTGTGCCATCACGTGTAGTGAGTGGATAGCGCTATCTTTGAAGCATTCGCGTTGTTACGATGTGCGGGAAATTCAAACAAAATTATTTTCGTGACTTTACGCCCAGAATATTAAAAATTCATGACTTTTTCATGACTTTCGTGGGTTTTTTTTAAACTTTCGTGACCCAGTAGGCACCCTGTATGATTAATTGTTTGTTTAGAATAGATTTTAGTTTTCTAATCACACCTTACCTGACAAGCGCTAGCTATTTAGGCAAAGTTTGAAAAATTAAATATGTAAAATTTGATAGTTCATTATTTGTTTATAAATATATTTCGATTATTGTAAATGGCTGAATTTTTAATATTGTAGTGAAGTAATTGGAAAAGTGATCGAAAACAGCACAACTAAATAATATTCAATTAGATTATGCCCATCACTGTCCCCAACCCATTTGAGGAATTAACCATATTGAACACTAAAGAGTGGTATTGAGATTTTTAGAGTATAGTATAGATTATTGAGATACCAGTCAATATTATGGGTATCGAGGAATAAAGTATTGTATCAGGTCCCAACTAGGTAGCTATTTTAACGATGACCTAAAAAAAAGCCTAAAAATCAGCAAAAATGGATAATGGATATGTAAAAAAGGCAGCCTTTCACTATTGCACATTCTAAACACAAAAATACAATTACGCTTTATCATTCACGATATTTCCCAAAGCGTCCGGAAAAATATATCGAATAGTTACTATCAATATATCGCTATGAAGTACTGCAGCAAACCCAATAGTGATACTTTTTAACAATCACAGGACTTCACTAGCCGATAAATTAGCATGGCGACTCTTGGCATATTATGAGTGGAATGTTCTAAAACGTATTCTTTCAAAGACTTCGATTTTCAAATTTAGTTTAATTTCATTGCAGAAAGGCCAAGGTCAAAGTAAGTTAAAGTCAATGGGTGACCACCACTATAATAATTGATTCGTCCATATGATAATTATGTTACTTGGAATAAAATATGCATTGCAGCAATGCAAATTTAATCAATGTACAGTATATGAATAATATTGATGTGATAGTATTATTTTAGTTTTTATTGTTGGTGACTAAATATTGACTACTCCAAGAATTTATCAAAAGCTGTTTCCCTAATTTCAAGTTCTCAAAATAGGTATCGTCCTTTTTTGAGTTGTCCTATATTCGGGTAAATACGTTATATATATTCAATAAAGTTAAATTGAATTCACAATTTGGAGGTGAAATATTTTACCTTGTTTCTTTTTTTCTTCATATTTCTTGTTGTAGATTATGGCTCTTAATTCTTCTAAACTGAATTCAGTTCCCCCAGCATACACCTGTAAAATAGTTTGCATATGAAAGTATGAAGACAGACCAACAAGATTTTCCCATTACCACCTACTGGCAGTAACGGATATGTAACCGTCTTCTGAGGTTGGGGCACCATGTAGGAGTGATTACTTCATTCCAATGAGATGCAATTATGATAATTTGGTGCCAGTAGAAGTCTTAACCCTCACTTAATTTCAGCTAACCAGACCATGGTGACCATAGGAACAATTCGCCTTTGGGGAAAATATCAACGATACCGCCTGGAATCAAACAGGGGATGTTTAGGTATGTAATAAGGCACAATGACTAATAGAACAAAAGGCCGGCCCCACAAGATTACAAAGTGTCAATTTGACATTGCATGAGGTTTTGTGAAATATTGGTAAAAAATCTCATGACTTCTTTCACCTTAAGTTAAGGATGGGTCCTCAAATCCTTAAGAATATTCTAGATAATTTTGGATTAAAAAAAGTTTGTTTTTCAATATTTAAAGTGAAATTTATTTTAGAGCTTTAATACTACTTAGAGCCAATTTGGTGTACGCATGGGCTAGGGAGCTACTCTCACAGTAGACTAGACTGCTGAAGACAGCGTATAGCCCAGTGAGGGGCAGAGTATAGCCCGAGGATCAGTTCAACACAGCCCACAAAAGGATTCCAAATTCCGATTAAAAAATGTGTTAAAAAATTAAAGACAAGGAAAGAAGTAGGTGAATATTTTATTTAAGTATTTGTTAAATAATGTAGACAACTCCTATTGTATTAGAATTAGATATAATTATGATGAAAATGCATGTAATAATTAATAGAACTTAATTGTACAATAGTATTGTAAAATGTACCATTGTACATTTTTAATAAATTGAGTAAGGCAGCCTTATGTTTTACTTTTTCTTTTAGCCCACTCCCCAAAAAGTTTACCCATTACTTGTATAACCCAAATAAATCGTAAGACGCTGCAAAAAAAAAACTATTTATTGATTGTTAAGAACCAGTTATGATTATAGGATACACTTAACAATCAGGTTACAGAGGAGTATTTTAACACTTTACTGAGTGTATAAATTTTATAGTTAATGGATTATAAGAAGTTATGTTAACCCATTCCCTGGTGCGTGTTCAGCACAACGATCTACTCAGTACCGGCAACCATTTTTCTATTCTTATACTCTTATCCAAAACATATTTTTGTTATTTATTTTCTCATTTATAGTCATAGTATATTTAATTTGTAGCCCCATCTATCAGCTTCAACATGAAGTATTCAGACTGGCTAAAAGTAGACTAGTTCATCAATAGATGGTGTTACAATAACTTATTGCAATGAAACGTTAATTTGCGCACGTGCCAGGGAATATTCGAACAAATAAAGATGTTGTTCAACACCCACACGAAGGAATGGGTTAATATTTAGTTACTATTTGTATTTTCTATTATATTTATATTTCCTCTAATGTTCATAATATTTTCCAAGATTTGATTTCAAGATTCAGGATTCGAAAGTAAATTAGAGATTTAATGTATTATTATTTATTATCATTATTATTACCACCGCATCTTACTACTCGTTCGGGTTATACACACTTACACTAGTGATAGGGTGATTGTGAGATAAAATGGAGGACCTACAGTTTAACGTGGGTTCCAAACCACGGTCGAGGCCTGGAATTCTACACATTCTCAAGTTGTGATTAGTACACTTCTTGCCAGAGGTAAAGGAAGGGTTTGGCAATCAGATAAATCAGTGCCGGGACCGAGGATCGAATCCTGGACCTCTAGCACATAAGTCTGACACTTTATCCCAAGACAGCCCAGACACCCAGAGATTGACTGTGATAACTTGAGTTTGCAAACCCTTAATGAAGACCTAACCAAAAATAACATTTTGACTTACCTTGTTCTTACAGTACATGGGTCTAAATTTGGGGTCCAAGGGCTCAAAGATGGCTGTTGCACATTTAAAGTCATCCACCAGTTTCAGAGGCTTAAGAGCGCTACCAGTTTCTACTGCTTTTGGTAGAGCCCATTGCTGATCATCGATATCTTGGTGAACTTGAATCATAAAAATAATAAAAGATAAATTAATGGGTGCAAAAAAATGAATGTCAACATATGAAAGAGGAAGCGGCTATAATTTAATTTTTCCCGGTGAGTTTACGAGTGTATCCCCAAACATTAAAAAATATTTCCTTATTTTTCTAAAATTCAAATTACAAAATTTAATATCATATTTAGAAGGCACAGGTCTTCCAAATATAACAAAATAACCCCGCCCGCTCCCCTGCCAAAAAAAAAGTTTCCTTAAAGAGATAAAAAAAATGTTGTTCATTGGGAGTCCTCATTAAACCGAAATGCTAGCAAATATTTGTTTTATTTATTAAAAGGTCTACGAGTTCGGGTGTTTTCATTTGAGCCAAACTCTAGCCAAGCATTTTAAAAAGCTTCCAAGTGTGAGTATATTCATAATTTTAATATTAATAATATATGTATATATTTATTTATTTTAAAAGAAAAATAGTATATTTAAGATATGCTAAGAAAACTTAAGACTCACAAACAGTTAGAAATTTGAAATGTTTCGTATTTTGTTTTATTGGAGTTCAATTATTACCTTCAAAGCGTTCATGTTTGCTTACATTTGTATGTAGTTCACTATACCGCCGAGAGATCTCATGAATTTAGTCTTAAAAGGATTTTTCAAATAATAAACCGTTAGTCATGTTCAAGCCAAGCGTGCTATAAATTGTGTTAGCAATAGTTTATACATATTGTGTATTTCTATCACTACTCTGCCCAACATGTTTTTAGTTCTTAGTGTAATTGTTGTGCATGATAACGTATTCTGTTCCAAATCCATTCCTTTATGTGCAGTTGCACATGCATGTTGTAAGGGCTATAGTTAGAAATTATCTTACTGAGAAATTTATTTCATTTTTAATGCTTATAAAAGTTGATAATCAAACTTTTAAATGGAAAGTAAGATGGTTAAAAAAAATGTTTCTGGTAAACAGTTTGAAATAGTAAAAAGATTTTTTTTAAATATAAATATGGCAAGTTTGGTAAAATATTTATTGCAATATTGATCAACACCGGTTCTAGACAGATTAACCAACATAATGCTATTAAATAATTACTAAACTTGTGCAGTTTTATAGTTAAACATATTAAATAATACAAGTTTTGGCTCAATTTCCAAAACATTCACTATAATGAAATTCTCGATGTTAAATTTTCAATTCAATTATTTAATAACATATTTAGCAGTTTTTATTTTCATTGCTTTGTCATGGAAATACAATTTCAATCGAGGACAATTCAAAATGGATGACAATATTGAATAAGTTTAAAGTCGAAAGTAGTTTTTGAGCTATAATACGTTATTAATTTGAAATATATTGATTTTAACAATTTGTTAAGATACCAAATGATTTGAGTGGAATTACCTATTATCATCTAATTTAAAATAACCTAGATGCTTTAAAACGTATTTAAAAAAAAATTGATTTGTATGTACATCAGGTGGAATCTCAAAAATAACGAGCTCACAAAACTTTCGATTTTAATATTGAGATTAAATGACGAGCTCGGCTCAAAGCTGAAATCAGAGTACTAACAGAGCATTAGTTAGTAATATAATCAAAATATTTCAAGTATGTAAGCCAAATGAACTTAAGCTTTATAATATAAGTAAATTACTATGGCAGAAAAAAAAAACTTGAAGAAACTACCAAAACTTTTTTTTTCAGTCAACAGTAACTGTGTAAGTGAAAAGAAGTATGAAAATTGAATGTATAGAAGAAATGAAGAGATAATTGTTTATGTTAATGTTTAGGTCTTGCCTATCTTTTCAGGTTGGTTTCCTTTCCTAACATTTCTTTGAATTATTGTAGGTTCATTTGTTTTTACCAGAAAGGCGAACTGAATTATTTATCAGTTCTGTTTTTTCTTCTTCCAATAAACATTCTAAAGTTCGGGTTCTGGTTCCAGAAAGGCGTGGTAACAATCAATTCCTTTCGAGAAGCAGCAATGTAAAGTTTGAAATGTGTGTTATTATCCTTGTAAATACCATATAAGGTTTGTTCAATTTAATATTCCTTGTTCCATCTCTCCTTTAACACCCTCCAAATATAAAATAATGTACCTCATGAAGCGAAACGGTGTCCCTTAAGATAGATAGATTATATAAGTGTATTCCCTCAAACAGATTTTTACTAATAATTTCTTAAATTTGAATTTCTAAATAATGCTATTACTGGCGAGTAGTTTTAAACCAAAGCTGACTTTAATTAAGGTATGAAAAAATAGTATTCATTCACGAGCTAAGTTTACCTAGATGACAGCTCGAAATGTCACTAGAAGTAATCCCTAATATATCACTACGCCAACAGCTGACATCTATCACTTTGGAGGACTGTAATGAAAACAGATAGTAATATATTATAGTTAACCACAGTAATTTAGGCCAATATTATTTATATATTTATTTAAGGTCAGACACAAAGTTTATTTATAGTTTTATTCCCCTTAAAAAAATATTAACACCACTTTCACAAAAACCTCTAACGAACATAGCCTCAATATGGTGACTGACGAATTTTAAACCATATGATTGAACATAATGGTAAAAATGTTTTTTACAATGATGCGGACACGCAGTTGATGAAAATACTTTATTCAGTTAAATATTTCAAAATACGATAAAATAATCATAAAATCGTGTATTGTATGTAAAAAAATGACAACAATTTTCTCTTTTCCAAGTAAATACGATGCCTGTATTAAAAGGTATTGATGTATGCAATGTATTACACAAAATCAGTAACGTTCCAAAACGAAAAATAAGTACTTTTAATTATGTTTAAAGGTGACCTGGTGGTCTAGGGGTAAGGTGTCAGACTTCTATGCTGGCGGCCGGGATTCAATCCTCTGTCCCGGCAAAAATTTATCTGATTACCAAACCCTTCCTTCACCTCTGACAAGACATCTTGTGAATGTGGGGAATGCCAGGCCTCCACCGTGGTTCGGATTCCACGTTAAACTGTAGGTCCTCCATTTCATCTCACAATCACCCTACCATTACACATTAGCGTAAGTGCGATAACCCGAACGGGTAGTAAGACG
>CABFVX010000710.1:76614-110095 GCA_902151425.1 Timema shepardi | reverse complement strand
TTTTTGTGGAGGGAGAGTGGAAAACCATTTAGGAAAAACCACCCCCAGTTCACCCGACCGAGATTCGAACCTCGATCTCCCCGTCCTCAGCAGTCAAGCTCAACACGACTAGCGCGTTAGCCAACTACGCCACCGAGGCGGGTGAGTTGGACAAAAAGAAATTATTTAAAAAAATGAAATAGTATGAGAAAACTTAAGTTTACATTATTTTTAATGTAATATATAACAGGTAATTAAAGATCTTTATACATTTATAACAAAACTGTGATATTTTACAAGTGTTGGCAACCCAAAACCTAAACATATGATTTTTGGACTCTCATCCAGGTAAAAACCTATCGTGAATGGAATATATATATCCTTACCTGAACAGTGAAATTGACTAAAAAAAAATAATCATGACCTGAAATATAATTTAATGACATTCATGAGTGGTAAACATTCTGCTGTATGTAAAAATGGCAAAGTGATATTCTTACTTTGGAAAGACGGCCTCGTGTGGCCAGTGCGTTCTGGTATTGTATGTGTAGCAGCATTTGAAGGTCTGTGCCGTCGATTTCCCCCGGTCCATGGCCCTGGTTTTAGCAAGTTTTCTTTGCCAACCTCTTCCTTACGGGGAACATGCTTTATGTCAGCTTTGGCACCACCGATGTCAGGAACTGCATTTTCATCCTGGAACACAGAAGTCCATTCATACACCCCATGTGCAAGTTTTAATAACATATTATTATTAGTAGGAATGAGACCTTAGAATCATTCAAGATATTCGAGTTTTTAAAAATTTAACTTGGGGAAAAAATCTTCAAAATTATGAATTGCAATTTGTTTTAGAGCGCTGCAAAATATATGTATTAAATAAAGTTCACTAAGCAAAATATAATATGAAATAAATAAATATGATATAGTTGTAATGGTAATGGAAAGAGTCATGAACAAAGTGGGAGGAAAACTCGGGGAGGAGAGAATAAAAGCCATGATGTTTACTTAAAACTTGATGGTAAGAGAGTATAAGGAAAAGGATCTAAAGGAACTACTACAAGAATGGAATGAGGAAGTGAAAGAGTGAAATTTAGCATGGCAAAGTGTGAAGTGATGATAATTTGACGAGAAGAAGGGTAAGGCCTAATAAAGTAAAGTTTTGAATGGAGTGGAGCTGAAAAAAGTACAGAACGTAGAATATCTTGGAGGCATAATTGAGGAGAAAGGTGGAAGAGAGGATTTAATGAGAAGAGGACAACAGGGAGAGTTGTTCTATAGGTGCATAAGAGACCTGCTAATGATAAGTGAAGTGCTTAATAGGGCGTACTTTGTACCCATTGTCAGATATGCAGCAGAAATATGGACAATGAATGTAAGAGAGACTAGGAAAGCGGAGGCCATTTGAATGAAGTTTTTTAGAAGCATGTTAGCCGTCACAAGGGGAAACAAGATTAGGAGTGAAGTTATCCTTAAAAGAGTAGGGATATAGGGAGTACATTAGATAGTAGAGAAAGCAAGACTGAGATGGTATGGGCACATATCCCTAATGTGAATTGAAAAAGAGAGGATGCCAAAGAAAATGTTGGAAATTAAGTACTGTCAACTATGGTTTTAGTGAACTCAGTTGTATTGAACATTCAGTTACAGCAAATCTAATTCATCAGTCCCAGCCCACATACATTTCAATGTGTGTTAAAAAATACGTGTATAATGAACCTTCAACTTCTGTTTTAGTGAACTGAAAAATGGAAATTTTCATAAGAAATGTTATTCTAAGACCATAAGTCTTTATAAACATAACTATTTGGTTGTTTGAACTCAAAGACAACTCAAAGACACCAATTCTCTACCAGAGTTCTTATTTAGATAGCACAAAGCTTGACCAAGTACAGAATGTGGAGGGGGAGGGTTGAGCTTAAAAAGTCATTGTATTCATTGACCTGGTTAAGTTTTAGTACCTTTATCTGCCGCGAGTAAAGAAATACAGTCTTTTGGGCTGTATTAATATGGTAGGAGTTACAGGACAATGAATGACAGTCTGTAGCCATTTAGTAATTGTTTTCACTAATCCCGTTCTTCAATCGGTTATACAAAACTTAAAATTACACTTTTCTAATTAGTTTAGCCAGAGGCTGGAAACAGGTTGTAAAAAGATAAAGCCCAAATTCACTAAGATGAAATAAAAGCACCCAAATTTTGAAGTGTGTAAATATGTATTTGTATTTAATTTTTCTACAATTCTATCATTTATTTGTTGCATATTAAATAATAATAATAATATTTGGAATAGAGCACTACACTAAATCATGGTTTAAATTAGGAGCGATAGAGAGCACACTTAATTTAATAATAATAATAATAATAATAATAATAATAATAATAAAATTGTCCGGGCTACAACCTGTAGCTCAGTTAGTGGAAAGATTAGTCGGTACTAATGTACCGTTGTTGCCCAAGGGATGCCCGAACGTACTAATTGTACATCCTTTTTGTGAAGGCACTTTCCATGACACAATAAGACGGGATGAAGCTGGTGAACATGACGAGGTTGAGCCAATGAATATCTTCTTAAGATAAATTAAGGATAATTAACCAAACCCCGGTGACCATGGAATATATCCCCCCTTCTGAGGAAAATCCCTTGAAAGAAAGCTGGAATCAAACCCAGTAAATTTAGGTCAGCAGCCAGCGTACCTGAGTACTATAGCACAAGGCCGATCTTTCCATATTAAAATGGCTGAAAAGAAAAAATCAATTTGAATCAATTATGCTCTACTGTATTAATGAAAAGTTTGTGATTCCTCACCCCAATGATCCTAAAGGAGATCTTCTGCTTGTTTGGCCTGTGATTAGAAGGCTGTAGGGGGCGCAGTTTACCAGGAGATTTGTGTAATATCGCGGTACCCACTCGTGTAGTCTGGTTTCCTGCAAGATTCAGCTTAGCGAACGTTGTCCTATTTTCCATCAGAGGAGGCACAGGAGTCTGGACCTCATACCCTAGCACCATCTGGCCAACCAGCATTTGCAAGGTCCTAAACATAGATTATAAGCCCAGTAAAACCTCCCCAAGTAGTGATACACGTAGAGTTAACATTTTTATAAAGGCAGGTTTGTTAATCAATGGGAAAAAAATTAGTGCAAAAAGGTACAAAAAAGGATGAAAACTAGAGATTGGATGCTTGAAACCCTGTTTCTTCGAATCATATCATATTTTATATATTCGAGATTCAAAAAAAATCTCAAAATAGTATTTCACATACAATTATATAGACCTTGAGTTGATATAACAATTTTAAACTAGGGCTCTGCGAGTACTCGGATTTTGAGCTCTGAGCCGAGCTTGTTATTTGAGATCGAGATTTTTGTACGCTCACCATTTTCGAGCTTCCACTTGATGAACATAATAAACTATTTTAAAAAAGCAATGGTTAGCATAGGTTATTTAATTTAGAAATAATATCAGCATTTACACTTTAAAATAATTTGGTAAATTAACAAATTGTTCAAATTAATATTAATTTTCACATCAATAACATAAGAGGGTTTTAAAACCACTTTTGACCAGTAAGCTAATTCAATTTGTCCATTTTGAATTATCCTTGATTTAAGTCATATTAACATGACAAAGCAATGAAAATAGATAAAGAGATCTATGATCTATGAATAATTTAATAATCATTGAAGTAATTGTAAAAATATTCAAACATAGTCCTGCCTTATAAAGTGGGAATGAACATATTGTAGTCGAAAATATGTTTATGTTTTAAATAGAATGTATTTTCAGAAATAGATATATCACAAGAATCCAATATATTTTCTTGTTTCCTACGCAAAGATAGATAATGGATATAAAATAAAATAATAATGAAACATACTCAGGCATTATTGAGTTCACTAAGCATGTTGTTTTAGTCTTTATTAAAAATATCCGTTTGTATTTTTATTTTTGCTATCTTAATAAAATAAATTATAATCCTTCAATGACGATTAAAGTTTATCAAAGGATAAATAGGCCTAATCTGTTTATTTCACATGTTTTTAGAAGCTTAACTCATTTTAACAACACGTTTAAAAATAACTAAAAGACTCAAATTTTGATTGATTTAAATTTTAAATATTAATATGAGTCTAGATTGTTTAATTTGGCTGGATTTTAACCTGTATTTTGCGAGGGGTGGTTGAGGTTGATTAAAATTAAAAACATGATTGAAATAAATCTTAATTTACAGTTTAGGCCTATATTGCGTAATGTGGGTCTATTTGTAAATCATTAAAACTTCAAACAATTTACTAGGATTCGGATTCGAGAATAAAATGTAGATTCAGATTCGAGAAATAGTGGATTCGACCCATATTATGAGTCGTTAACTGTTAAATATGCCATTTCATTATCTATATTCATGTCCTAATTTAACTTTTACATATTAATTTATATAGTCTAATATTTCACACTGGATTTGTACCATAACTTGTTTTGACTTTTATTCTATAGCCTGATGATGGCATCGATATGATATGCCGAAACATGTCGTAACCTTGGGCTGAAATGTACCAGCTTTATGAAAAAGGAACAAGGGCATCAATCAGATAAGACAGAATTCAATATTAAAATATACATTTCAATATTATTATTCAATCTTTAACCTTTAATAATTCAATAACCATAATATTTATCGGTTTACGCCATCTTCACTTAACTAAATTTGACTTAAAACTATTGTTTTAATTTACTCATATTATCATGTTATATGTATATGTATTGTATGTAATATGGTCTTAATGTCATAATGAATGTTAATCTGTTCTTTTAATTTAATCAATTTATATTCAATTTAATCCACATTCACGTTTGTTATGTTATGATGGTTATATATTAGAGTTCTTAATCTAACCAATTTCCACTCAATATAAAGTTTTATGGTTTTAATCAAGTTGAACCTTGCGAATTTGTAACAATTCCAAACTTCAACTATACCTTTTTTGTATTTTTTTTATATTGAATTCTACTTTTATATTATAGATCGTTTCCTTACTACACTACATCATGTTTTTCATGAATGTAATATTTTGTTTGATGTTAGATAAATATACTCGATGTCAACATAATATTTTTACTCAAAACTAAATAGAAAAATATTCCAACATCGATTGGGCTTCAAGTATATTTCCCATATTAGACTAGACTTCGCTTTGAAACATAAAAGTGGACTTCACACACCCCTAACTAAATGTTGACATTATCTTTTTAAAACCCATTCATTACAACATTTATTTAAGTGTTAAACTATTGGTCTGGAGCCTGTTTGCTCATCCTAAAATTATAATTGGCTATAGACTATCAATAAGCAGTAGCCTATTAGTTATAAAACAAATTTCTCTTTGAGAAATTGAAAAATAAAAAATTGAGTCTTGAATCCTTAAATATCCTTAGGGATTCGAGGTCTTATCCTTAATTAGAGTTTTGGAATAGAGATAAATTATGTTTAATTCAGAGCAAATTAATTGAAACATATATTTTAGGCTAGAGTCTGCCACCAGCTGTGAAATACTTTCACACAAATTAGAGTAAATATACCTAAATTTTCATGGAGGAAAAGTGGGTAACCAAAGTTTATTTTTATCTATATTTAAAGTATTGTTTTTCTCACTCTCGCGCAGTGTCTAGTTCCTCTTTGGGTTGAGCGTTACAAGTACACCCCAGCCTGTAAACCTCATCAGCATGTTTGAAATCCTTGGTGAGTTCAAAATGATACGCCCAACAGCGGTAGAACAATGAAGTCTGTGTGCCTATGCCATGGCTGTGAACAAGCTGGAAAAATTCTTGAGGGTTGGCTTGAAGCTCGATCTACAAACAAGGGAGAGAAATATCAACTAATGATCACAATTAGAAATAATTTAGATCCGGTTGTGTTAAGGCCGGTTATGTTTGGTAAAGTGGAGTTATACCATGTTATAAACTGCTAATACATTTTGTGTGAACCCCTTAATTATTGAGGTTTTGACAGGCCTAGCCAGTTGGTAGTGGAAAAAAATATGACGAATAAAAAACTGACCCAGACTATAGGATGTAAACAGTAATGGATGTAATATACAGATTTGAATGTAGTGAATGCCTTATTCTGAAAGTAAATTTTCAGAACCTGAATATAAGATGCTTTTACGGATGTAATATTCAGATTTAAATGTATTGAATGTCTTCAAAATGATTCTGAAAGTTAATTTTCAGGACATGAATATAAGAGGATTTCTTAATAATGAAAGTTTACATTCATTACTGTTTCCAGCCTGTGGGCTGGGTCAGTTTTAATATTCAAGCCATATATTTTCCACCACTGGCTTACTAGGCCTGTCAATAGCTTCATATGCCTTATAATCTAATTTTAGTAATATTCATTTGAATCCTAGTAAGGAGAAATATGAAATTTATAATATAAGGAATGTACTTTGGTAGAACAGTAATTCAATTGATTGGTACACTTCTTTAGTCAATTAAACGATATATATTATGAACATAACAAGGAATTAATTTATTGAAAGAGAAATGGTTAAATCAAGAAATTAAATCACAGAATAATAACATTCCTAAAAATCCCCTCAGAGATTGTTAAAGGGCAAAAATGATTTCATAAATAGTTAAAACAGTAGATATGTGCAAGATACTATTAAGAGGTAAGAGAATATTGTAAAGAATTAACTGAAAAACTATAAAAAAAAGTGTAAGTTGTCAAATGACTAGAATGGGGCTGTAAATATGTAATGCATCTCAGAGCTCTGGAAGGTGGCATCATTCAAAGTAATTATCATGAACATTTTTTAAATATAATTTTTACACCACTTTTATTCATTTTACATTAAGATTTGCTTTCTTAGTTCACCAGTAAATTGGTCAGTACGGAATTTTAGCCTAGGCTAAGTTATATCCTTAATACCCTAAACATTCTAATAATAAAAGCTATGTTTTATTTGTTGGATGTGTAGGTCAGCTTTCACACCACATGAAACAGGGATATTATTATTAGCACCGCGTCTTACTACCCTTTCGAGTTATACACACTTATGCTAATATGTAATGGTAGGGTGATTTTGAGATGAAATGGAGGACCTACAGTTTAGCGTGGAATCTGGACCACGGTGGAGGCCTGGTATTCGCCACATTCACAAGTTGTGATTAACACACATCTTGTCAGAGGGGAAGGAAGGGTTTGGCAATAAGATAAATCTGTGCCAGGACCGAGGATTGAACCCCGGACCTCCAGCACAGAGGTCCAACGCCTTACCCCTAGACCACCAACACATACACATATAATACATGATATATGTAACATGACACATTCACCATCGGTTATAGAACACTTGCTAACAAGTGATACACTTCAGACCAGGAGATGCACGACACGTTGCTGTATGCAGCATGTGCCATGTTCCACTCTGTGATTGAATTTACTGGTTCAATGTCCCATGTTTGATCTACAGCAAGTATTCGGTTGTTAATAGGGATGGGGTAAACAGCAGTTTTCCGATATCTGTGATGACCGCGGCTGATTTTTTACCAGTGTTTATTCACAGTGACTGGGCAATCACCATGTCTTAATCGATTGATGTTTTGTCCGTTACTGCTCCTTTCTATACTAAGTACTGCCAGGGTGGCTACAGAACTTCTATTATAAAATTCCCTGACTTTTCCAGGTTTTCCAGAAATTTTTGTCCAAATTTCCCTGACTTTTTTTTTCCCCCACTTCATATAGATAAATGGCGATTTTTACATTTATTACATCAATCACAAATGCCTATATTTAAAAAAAATATAAGCTTAAACATAACAATTTAATAAGTTTTTTAGTTTTAAATGTTTTAGATATTATTTGTGACGCTGTGCAAATATTGTATAAAAACAGGCAAATAGAGAATGTGAAAATAACTTTCCCCCAGTTCACCTCGATGAATGGTGATTATTACATTAATCAAATAGGCTACCTCGGCCTAGGTTATCTTTAAAAAATATGAGGCATAAACATAATAAACAATTTAATAAGTTTTTCAGTTTTAAATGTATTAGATACTATTTGTGACGCTGTGCAAATATTGTATTAGAACAAACAAATACAAAACAGAAAGTCATTAGCTAGAACTTTGTCACCATTGTTTAACAAAACACAAAAAATAAAATAATTTTTAATTAAGTGTGCACTTACAGTAGATAATTTGTAAAAACTAACAGATTTGTGAAATTGCATCTATTTCTTCTTCAAAGATTCTATTTCTTCTTGTAAAATATCGGCTTGTTTTTGTGCCTCTGACAAAATTTTCTGTTTTTTAGCTTGGAGTTCTTTTTGCAATACCGCTGCCCGTTTCCGATCTCCCTCTTGTTTCTCTCCATTCTGCTTGTCCTTCATTTTTTGTTCTAAACTATCCTTATATCTTGAACGGGCATTGCGGACAGAATGTATCAAAGACTTGGTAATGTCTACCTTCTCTATCCCACCAATTGCTTTAACTGAATCATAAATCTGCCTTTGTGCAATGAGAGAAGCTTCATTTAGATTTTCCACAATACATTCTCGATTTATCGAAAAACCTCTTTCCAAACTGGCATTCCCATGAGAAAGAATGAGAATTAATCTGAGAAATGATACCAACTTTTGGTTGTCATCATTACTTGGAATAATACTCATCCATAATGTGTCTAGTCTATCATGTTGTTTTGAAAAAGCATTCATTTTTTCCAAAAAATCTGGTTGGCTACACACACTATTGAACTGGCGATCCACAAGGTCAGCTGCAACACCAGTGATCCAATTATTTGCTAACACTATCTCCAAAGTAGACTTCAGTCGCTCGCTACGTGTTGACTTGAGCACAGCTACTGCAGGGTCCAAGAACGATATGGCTTTGGTTAGTTTGTATTTAAGAGGGGAACGCTCAAGAAGCTTTGCACATAGCTTCTGTAGACATGTCTTACAATCTTGTCTAAAGAGCAGAATTTCCTTTTCTGATACACCTTTAGTTTTTCTAATGGCCTCTCTGGTTGCATATCCAAGATCCACGTACTTTGCATTTAAAAGGTTGGTTTCGTTGAAAATGCCTAACTCAAGCAATGACCTAGCAGAATCCAGCTTATCACTTTTTACAAATCTCTTCATTAGAGATTTCATAAGAGAAATTAAAGCCTCATACAAGAAGGGTGCAAGAGGAGCATCTGATTGAAATTGAATGAGGAATGGTTCTACCATGATTGCAACGGACTGAAAAAAAGCTAGTTTAGGTGCAAGTAGCTTGTCTTTCACAGACGTTGAGATAATATGAAAGCTACGACAATTGGGTGCTTTCTTTGCTGCAATGGATTCATTTACATATGCGACTACATTGGGGAGAATAGTTTCCGCTCGCTCAGCAACTTCTATATTTTGCAACCACCTGACTGCACAGAACTTTTTAGGATAGAGTTCACTGCCACTATAATGTACATAATCTGCTCTACGCGCAGGAACATTTTTTAGTAAATTATACAGAGCCCGAAGAAATTCAACAAGCCCCCAATTGGTTGAATTTATTGCTGCTTTAAAAGCACAATGGAGACTATGGAGGCCACAACTTCCGATATCTAGCATTGTAGGACTATCTGGATCAGTAGTGGATTTTAGCTCTCGAATGAACTTTTGATTGACATTAGGTCCATCCATTGACACCTGTAACAGCTTGACATTTTTCAATTCTAGAAGTGCATCTGAAAAAGCCTTTAACAGGTCAGCAGCTGTCGCATGGCCGAGAAAGGTCGATGTGAAGTAGCGTGTTGAGACTTCATTTGTTTTTAAATTCCAAAAGCGTACCATAATGTCCATTTGACCCTTTTGGGCAACCTTGTTTAGAGACTCGTCAAATCCAATCACTATTTCTGGACACTCTAAGCACATCTTTACAAGGTCTTCATGAAAGTATGGGGCCAAACCATACAAGATTGTGTAACCAATTTTAGCCCTTCCTAATTGTATTTTGTTTGCAATTGTACTGTCTGGAAACATTAATTTAAAGAGATTAACACTTTTTTCAGCTGCCCGCATTGAAGTATGTGACATTATAGAATTCAAGCACCAAATAATTTCAGATTTTGTCACATCATCGTTCACAAGAAAGTTTCTCAGTCTTCCGGCTTCCTTCACAGCAACAGCTGTAGACACGATCTCAGTCACACCCTATAAAGCGAAAAAAAAATTATATACTAACCTGCCTATTTATTTTATCTAATTTTGTAACAATATTGTAGAAGAAGCCTGGGTAAATTGGTTTAATTGAAAATAACTTAACTATGGCTGTATCCAAATAGTCCACCTATTTACTATACCCAACATTTTATTTAAGATTAATAATAATTCTAATTTCCCTTTAGCTTGCATAAAACATAATTTGTCCTCCACCAGCAGAAAATACACAAATAAATAAAACTTAAGTAGGCCTACCTCATTTTTTGCTGACTCTGAAGATGGTGGTAGTAGTAATGGCGAGATGACATTAACAGCAACTGACTGGACAGAAGTTGTAATGGTGGAATTGGAAGAATTTCCTTTTAAAAAAGCAGTCATTGAATAACTCTGCGTTTTATTCAAAGTGGCAGCTTGATGTTTTTTGCCTATAGCGTGACTTGTCAGAGCACGTTTACCCATGTTACTTAATGTGAACTTTGTATTGCATAAATTACACATGGCGGAGTAGTTATCATCTTTTGCTGGCCTAACCCACTCAAACTTCGAATCTAATAACCACGATTCATTGAAACATGTTTTTTTATATTTCGACATTGTCCGGATTTTAAATCTATATCTTCAGTACACACACGCGCCTAAAAACTGAAAAAAGGTAAAACTTTTAAATCAAAGGGTTTGATTTGAATGTCTCAGTTAAAAACCACGTGGAAATATTAGCGAAAATGGAAGTTAAGACAGCACAGCATGAACTAAGGAACATTATCACTTTTAAAAACTGAGTCGTTACGATTAGAAATGAAGGAAATGGAACATCACTTCGGCAAACTGTTTTTTCAGTCACGTTAACATTTTAACAAAAATCTAGTAAGAATTAAATTAAATTGTATTAGTTTTTACGTCTTCTTTTGAACTAAAATAATCGTTATCTGTTAGGTAATCCAGGAATAGTAGTTTTAAAATTGTAATTAATATAATGTATTTTTCAATACTTGCGCATGCGTAAGATGTATTAAACGAGTTGCTATTCCAGTACTTGCTCATGCGTATGACAAAGACTCGAATATCTAGTTCTAGATTCTCCTATGTTCGTATGAGTGACGTCATCAAATTATCAAGGTCAAGAACCATCCCTACTTCTCTCTCGCTCACACATCAGTTCTGCCTGCACTCGCTAGTTACACTCACTCTTTCTTTGTTCAGTTCCGACTTCAGTCTGTTATTAGACGGGCTCACTAGATAGCTTGCTACAAAATAGAGCTTTGTAGGAATATTTGCGCCAATACAGTAAACAACTGATGTTAGAACACCATATCTTGGCACTTGCATTTTGTATCTATTGCAGTCTATAAATTCCCTGACCTGTCTGTAATTTTAAGTTAATTCCCTGACTTTTCCCGGTTTTCCCTGACCTAGTAAAATTCCCTGACTATTCCCGGTTTTCCCTGTCTGTAGCCACCCTGACTGCACACTAATTCTTTCGTCTTCCAATAATTGCCAGTGTTAGCAGATCCTCACAACTATACTATGACTGGATTATTTCATGCACCATATTATGACTGGATTATTTTATGCACCATATGATCTGATTGTCTGTATCGCAATTCACATCCTTGATGTTTCATCAAAAGGGTTGCATGTTTCATGCACTGGGAAAGCTGCACTATCATCTACAATACTCACATATTTGACCCAGAGCTTGACATATCTGAGGTCCTGTTTGTAATTAGCGTCATCCTTGAAGAGAGTGAGACACTTTTCAAGTATCTGGGGATATTTGCTATCCCGGCCATTGCCTTGTGGGAAACACTGCTCCACCCAAGAGACATACTCCACCCATAGCTGTAGGGGGTCACCCCCTTCATATGACCGGATCAGCACCTCATACCTCCTGACAAATAAACAACACAATTCAAACTAGAGTAAATGATAAATCGAATGAAATTTTAAAAATTAGAGATGGGTCGACAGGGTGTCTGCTGGATGAGAGTTTTGAAAGTCAAGTATGTTTTTAGATGTTGCCACTCCACTTTTCAGTTTGCCCATGAATAAATGAATGCAATGCAATCTGCCATGTCAAAATGTTGCCTAGTGCTAATAAAATGAACACAGGAATCAATCCCAGGACCTTTGGCCGTATTCAGGTGTCATTTTTCAAATATAAGAATATTAATGCAAAAAGGTTTAATATTCTCCCAATATCCAGATTAAACTCCAAGTATAACTAAGCATATTCCAATATTTCCAAAATCAAAATTAAAATCTAGCATATTCCCAGAATTAATGTGTTGTGTGTGCGCCCAAGCACAAACACAGGTGTGTGTGCAAGATTATATCCTTATCAGGTATTTTTAAATCTTGAATCTGATATTTTTTTAAATCTTTGGATCTTGAATATTCTCAAGGATTGTATATGGATTTAAGGATTATCGCAATTTTATGATTAAAAAGACTCACCCGTATTTTACTTTTATTGATGTCAAAATTAGATTTTAGGGCTGATTTTTGAAAAACACATATATAGACTCAACACTTAATATACACTTTCAAGGTAGGCAAAGACTCAACTTACTGCTGCTCTTTGATAAGTTCCTGGTAGACTATTGGGTTGTCCTGGGCCTCCAAAGCTGTCCCAAGCTGTGACACCACACGCCCCTGTCTCAAGGGCTGAATGTTCTCCTTGGATTGACTAAATAACTCAATTTTCTCCATTACTGTCTCTCAATCTGAAATTTAAAAACGTCTGTGCACCCAACTAGGCAAACAACCTTCAATTATGGAATAATAATAAATGATAATTTATCTCACATCAAACACAGTCAAATTAGGCTATCAAGGCTAACCAACACACAAAATAATTCAATAAATTATTTTGTTAATAAAAATAACAATAGTTTAAAATAAGGTGTCAAATTTTCATTCAAACCTTCAAGAATAGTATGTATTCAAATTGTATTAGTGTTTTAATAATAAGAGTGACTTTTTTGAACATACTATTGACTACTTGGCCTAGATGATTTACTTCTAAGGTACAGTTTGACTGCACATGCATATTCCAATTTTCTATAATAGGGGTCCCTAAATTACAACCCACGAGTCAGATCTTGCACACAGATACTTTGACCAAAATAAAATAATAATAAAAAGAATACAGTAATAATTTCAAAAACAAATATCAAAATGGTGCTCCTGTATACAGTACACAAAATACCTACATACATACTTTCATGTGCTGCATTATTGGAAACACATAATCAAAATAGTAATACTGTGCTGTACAGTTCCTCAGAACTTGCAAGCCACGTTTTATTAAGGCTCTGTTGATCAGAGGAGCTGAGGAACATTTCCGATTTGGTAAGATAAGGGGTAGGCTTAGCTTTCCAAAGAGTAACACTGCCCTTAGTGCTTATCGGTGGATGTCACTGGACACCAACAAAGGCCTCTGCTCCCATCGCCTACCCTTTGATCCGACCACACAATAGGAAGTGGCCCTGCATACAGTGCAGTCTACGCCATTAGGCGCTTTATTGAGACTATGACACTAGTCTCTGGTACCCATTTAGAGTTGACCCGACATCAGAATGAAATATCTGATTGTGGCTGCTTTATAGTGTATGCACAGTGTCATAAGTGATCTATCAATGTTGAACAAAATGACATTTTGCTATTGTTTGTTGTAATCTTTAATTCATCATCCATGACTCCACCATAGCATGTTTTTATAACACAACTTACACTGCTCTTTATTTTTTATTATAAATGGCACTGTCTAAAAAAAGGAAAGTGGATAGCAATTTACAGGTCTTCAATGAACAAAGGACAAGTGATTATTTCTTCGCACAGTGCAGTGCGTCTTATTTATAAGTAATGTGTAAAAGTTTTCAAGGAGTACAAATTGAAAAGACATATTACCAAACTCAGTGGGATATTCAAAAGATGTTCAAGGTGATTCAAATGAGAAATCACTACAAAGAACTGTAAGAGTTTGATAAACTAAAAAAATATCTTTTAAAATTTCCACAGTTAGAGCCAGTTAGGGTGTTGCTAAAATATTTGTCGAAGAAGGTAGACCATTTATTGATGGAGAATTTGTTTTAATAAGATGTGTGCTAGCTATAGCTGAAGAAGTATTTCCAGATACAGTAAAAATATGTTCTAGTGTCAGCCTATCTTAAACCACACTTAAGCTAATAGACAAGTTGAGGATATAAGATCAGGCATGTGTGTGCAGCTTAAAGAAAAGGTGAGTAATTTTACTAATGTTTCACTTACATTATTTAGCACTGTTTCTTACTACCCGTTCCAGTTATATGCTTATGTACAAATTACGCTAATGGTTTTAGGGACTGGGAATTTTATATTTAAAGGAAGTGTGCCCACATTTGTGTGAAGAAAGAGTGGAAAATAATTTTGGAAAAACTACCATCATTACACCCAATCAAGATTCAAACGTCGATCTTCTTGTCATAGCCAGTCTAGCATATTGATAAAGTAGTACCTTAGACCATACAGCCACAGAAACAGTTCACTCAATGATGAAAGCAAAGCAGTGAGCCATGCTGCTGAGCTACTGATTTTCATTCATGGAATTAATCAAAAAAGTTCCTGGATAACTTCGTTTCTAATCTTGTTTCTCCTTGTGACAACTAACATGCACTTAACAAATCTCATTCCCATGGCCTCCAATTTCCTAGTCTCTCTTATAGGCCCTACTCAATGTCCATGTTTCTACTGCATATGGAACAATGGGTACAAAGTACGCCCTGTACAACACTTCCTTTGACTTTAAAGGTGCCTTATCTTCTCCATAGCAAGTCAGTTAAGCACCCATAAAAAAATAACTCTCCCTGCTGTCCTCTTCTAATTAAATCCTCTCTACTTTCACCTTTCTCCTCAATCACGCTTCCAATACATTTTTAGCTCTGCACTTTTCTCAAATCTACTCCTTCCAACACTATAGCTTTATTAGGCTTTACCCTCTTGGGAGGATCTTGTCATTATCATCACTTCACTTTGTTCATGACCATTTCCATTACCATTACCAATAGTAGTGAGTGGCACTCCCCTGCTTCACTCCATTTTTTATTTGAAACCACTCCGCCCTTTCACTCTCCATCTTAACACAACTCCTAGTATCCTCATACATGCTTTTCACTCTCATTACAACTCCTCTTTACATTTTGGCCGTCTCTATTGATTTCCAAACTTTATTTCTATCCACGCTATCATGAATATATAGGTATATATCTTTTTTTTTTTATTTGGCTCACCTAGCACTTTTAATTTAGGCCCTATCCTAGTGTGGCCCTCTGCTCAATAAATATGGGGACCCCTGATCTATACAATGCTGTATTAGGCTCTGGTGTATAGATTATGCTATGTTCATTAAATGGAATACTGTGCTTTACTATACATTTCAAACCAACAAGAAGACAGTTTCCTCATACATCAATAATAATGATGTACAGAAATTAAGTTAGAGTTACACTTTTCACACAATGCCTAGTCAAAATAACAATACCATGGAAAATGAGCCCCATAGAAGCTCCCTTTATTAAATGTGTGCACCATGGTAAATTACTTTATTGCATTTACTTTAACCTTAGAAGAAAGCATCACAGAGATAATTGCACTGAAATACAGTAAGTTAGGTACTAAGTGTGCTAAATTAATAACTAACTCAACAGGAAATGAGACGCAATGCTAAACAAATTAATTGATTAATAACAGTAATATTCATGGATATTTATTTACAGATTGTTTGAAAAATTATAAGGACAAAAAAATAAGTTTATTTTATAATAAGTGAAGTGACATTTTAAAATTAGTTGCACCCTTTAGGAACCCATTTGTTTATATTAGTAGCCCTATGTCTAGATTTTTAGGGTGTTAAGACTTAGCACACTTCAAAAGGGAGTCAATACTAAATACAAGACAACACTCACCTAGACCAGAATAGAATGGGCCAGTTTAATTTGGTATGCAAAACCAGCCTATTCCATTCAAATTTAGGTAAGTGTTGTTTTGTATTTAGTATTGTGGCTTACTTGATGGGTGCTAAGTCTGACTATGAAACTAGCCCTTAGTTATGCTATGACTTTAAAGTTCATTAACTTAGAAAACATTTTAAGATGCTAAAATGGATTGTTTTGCTAATTTTGAAAACTAAAGTGGATTCCAACATCACTTGGGCCTAAGCCAAATGTGATCAAATTAATATGACTTTAAAATTAATGTTGTGGTAAATGCAAAACGGCCTAGTATTCAATTTTATTTAACATGGTTTATAAATTAAATGATGGGCTATTTAGTTGCATCAAAGCTTTTCATAGCCCTATTAAAGATGAAAATGTATTTAAAAAAAGGTAGCTTACCTACATTAAGCACCTTTAAAACAATGGTGACCTACTTAACTTATATAACTACTAAAAAATCAATGAATCGATTAAACCTTAATATAAACAGGTATCAACACGCTAGTTTCGTGTTGAGCTAGACTGCAAAGGATGGGAGATCAAAGTTTGAATCTCGGTCGGGTGAAATGAGGGTGTTTTTTCCTAAATGGTTTTCCACTACCTCCACACAAATGCGGACTTACTTATTTTAAATTCAACCTTCCCAATTCCTAACCCATTAGCATAATTAGTACTTAAGGGTATAACCCAAACAGGTAGTAATATGCGGTGCTAAATAATAAATAAATAGTAATAGCAGGCATCAAAGAATTCAGAACTAGTGAAAAGCCTATTCTTAAGAAAATACTCCAGGATGATTTTTTTTACCAACGTGTTTTACTACTAGTCCAGGTTATATGAATAGCTTATATATGATAATTAGGGCCTACTCTAATGGGGTAGGGATAAAGGACACATTTTAAAACCGCTATCTAAGAGTAGATTTCTGATGACTCGCACAAGTTGTTCCACAAGACCCACACTTGCCTGTCTTAGCCCATAACTCGCCACTTCACATGGAATATCCAAAACATTTCAATATTTTTTACGAGACATGCGTGAGTTGTCTCGTTGGATGATATATATAGTGAAGTAAAATTGCTAGTTGCTCAGGAGGAAAATAAAATTTTGTGGAGTGTGCCAAATTTAAAATACAGAGCCCGGTTAAAAAAACAAGATGCCTTACAAGCCAAAGCAAACAAGTTTTCCACCAAACCAGTGGAAATATCTAGAAGGCTGCACAATGCCCTATATACAGTAAATTTAATCAAGAATTGAAGACATATAAGTTGAAAAAAAGTGGTACTAGGCCTAGATCCAATCCTTAACCAGGCATTTCCTTTCCTTCAGTTTATCTCTACTAATATAATATCATTTGTTTAGGATTAATAATGCAGCCGCATATTTAACATGTCTGAAGGGAGGCATTATTCCAAAAACACTGAATTGAAACAAAATTTGCACAAGCAATTATCCTATTAAGTGTGAACAGCTTTGTGAGAACTATTATAAGTCAACACCACTCGCCTGACAAATCTCACAGCAATTTATTGCTGCTAAACAGACCTAGACAGTACACATGGGAGAATTCACTTGCCAGTGTAACTAAAGCTTAACGCAATTGTGCTACTTTGGAACAATCAACCAATGAAGCAGATAATGAAAGTTTATTATACTAATTTTGATATAGTTTAAGCTTTTAAGAAGAAATATCCTTTAAGTCTTAAAAAATTATTGTACACATTTTGAACAGACTTTTTTTTCAGTAGGCCTAAGGACTAAAAATGATCGTTTACTTTCAAAATTATGAAACTTTACTTAATTTCTCATTTTTATATCAGTTCAACTTAGAGATGGTTCATAAATTAAGTACAAATCTAGGGTAGAAAATGATGAAATTCATATCTTAACATCTAAACGTGTTTCACAGAAATTTACTAAAAGATGTCTAATCCTTTTTTTCCCCTATAATGGTATGTATGAAGTATTTAATAATTAAAGTCAATAAAAGATCACAGCTTTATAGAACAAAATTAATACCATTAGGCATATTTAATTAAAGAGAAAAGGGCACTTACATCTAATTTGTAAAGATATCGTTGTAACTTTCACTTTAAGTGTCCCACATATATCTTCAATTTCAATATTTTCATTATAGGAATAAAGCCGGTACTTTTGATTGTAAAGTTAAAAAGATAACGGTCGTATTTTGCACACAATACATGTTTAAGTAGTATTAACTGTCAAACAAATTCAAATCAGTCAAGGTAGCCAGAGGTTTTAATAAAAAAGTATCTCTATCTATTCCATTCATCAACAGACGATCTAGAAATTTCTTCACTCGAGTTAAATAATAACGATAGATATTTTTTTTTAAATTTCTATTATCAATTTAATTAATATAAATAGTATTCAACTCACTAGTTTGAATATGAATTAATAGATCTAAATAAGTGAAACGAGTAAAACATTATACGATATTAAAGATTCTTAAATTTTATACATAAAAAAATCTATGTTTAAAATAGAAACTGTGAATAAATATGATGGTTTGAAACTGATTAAAACCAATGTTATTATTATTATTTGTTTTTCTCTAATATGTTTGTAGGTATACATACAAAAATAGAATTCATTATGAAATAATGTATATAAATAGTTTGTAAACTAGTTAGTAAGTGTATATATATAACAAATAAATATACAATTAAACAGTATAATTAGTTACTAATAATTAAGCTTTTTAGTGTGAGCGCCAAGAATATTAGCTTTGTGGTTTTGTGGGTGTAAGATAAAATTGTCTTTCCAACTATAGAAGCCAAGAAAAATGAGAAATTTGACTTCAATGATATAATTACTTTAAATGTGTGTATAAATAAATCCATATAAAAAGTAAATTTAATATGTAATGTAAATCATCTGACAAAAGCTAAAGTCCAACCAATTCATTCGACAAGATTTACCAATTACTTTTTTAAAGTCAACAATACTTCAAATTGAGCTTTGATGGATAGAGCTTTCCCTTTACAACTTGCGCTTAAATTTAGCAATATTGTTCAAAATAATTTTTGACACAAATATGTCTTACCCCTTTTTCTACAGCCTGGACTTAGTTTCACGCATAGCACATAGTTAATAGTATCTAGCGCATATCATTTTGTCTTTTTAATTGATGGTCTTTTAGGTTTAGAAAATGGCCTAAACTCTTTGCACTAATAAATATGAATCACTCGAAAATCAACGTTAATCCAACAATATATTTTGAGACAATTTATCATTAACGGCATCGAAAATGTAATAACTTCCCTTTATTTTAAATCATACATACAATCGTATTAATTTATTTTAAAACAAAGAAAAATCGTTAGTAACAAATAAGTACCACAAGGTATTACAAACACGAATGCAGAAGATAATCTTAGTATGTCGTATATACTTGCGTTTATTTGGCTAAAGTCTCTCCTTACTTTACCAATGTCTGGTACAAGGGCCACTTGTTATCTAGTCGATGCATAACATACATAAGAATTTGAAGTTAAATCAACTTTTAGCCTTGTGTTTTCACTATATGAATCGATTATGAATGTATTGATTGAAACTAATGGATTTCAACTTTTTGAGCACTATGTGCTATGGAGTATTAATTATGCAGTATGTATGTATGCCCCATTCTTACAGTTTCCGAAATGATCACCTCTACCTTTTCAATTTTTTTTTAATAGTTTCTTATTTTACCCATAGCTTTTCCCCCTTTTACACTCCCGAATCATGTGATCAAACATAATAAAATGGACTTCAAGGGCCTCTAAAGAGAGATTGAATTTCATTATCAAAAAGGTTGTGCGTTATAACAGCTTATTAGTAATGTAAAGTGCACTCAAACGGCGAGCAGAAAGTACGTGCTTTTTCTCAAACTGCATTCTGGTTACCTTTAGCGACTGTTCCCACGTTAACTCGTTAGTACTCACCATGATGTCATACACAGTGGAGCAGCAAGAGTTTATCTTGGTAGATTACTAACTCTAACTTAGTGTCGAACAAATGACTTAACATCCGAACAAGGTGTTCGTAATAGTACTGACTAGAAGACGATTCTAAGGCACGTGGTGACGCTGGAAGAAAAAGTTTCAGTACTGATCTAGAAAGGAAGCAAAACCCTTTAACATAAGTGCCACAGTTTGCAAAGTATGTTCATGAGCAATTGCTTTACTAAACCCGAAAATAATGTTGATGATTTTCACAGAAGACCGGCTTCTCTTTGACAATGTGGTGAAAATCAGACCCTACAACAGAGCCGGATCTACGAAAGAAGGAGGGGGAGAGCAGGCTGCTTCCATAAGAGCTGTGCCAAATGGCTGTGTGGCGAAAGAATCTTGGGACGCAAAATAAAAAAAAAAAGTATTAGAGATTTTTTGTTTGATATAAAATAAATAATGCGTAGGAAAATTCTTCAGAGAAAGAGAACAAATAGGTTTTATTTTCTGTGAAAAAATGCAAAGTAAATAAGAGAAGGATAAAAGAAGCGAAAACGGGAGTTTACTTGAGAAAGGACAAGGTTTTAATGCACAAGGGTTTTCAGAAACGTATCTTGGATGAGAATCCCCTATCTTTTTTTGTACCATGTGTAGCTCATTTGTAACATTAGAGTGGACTGCTAATATGACAATTTTACTACCCGCCCCGAAACAAGTTAATATTCATAGACATCCTGCAATATAAATACCAATAGAACCTGCCATCTAAATTAAAACCCCAAATAATCTTATACTCATAGACTTCCAGCATTATTAAACATCACGATCTTATTATGTTTAACATAGGTTTCTACTCACGCGTATAACTGCCTGAATTAGACCGACGTGTAAGTCCAGCCTACTCACCACGAATGCTAGAATGAAGAGACGTCCAAAACACGATAAAAATTGTGCACTGACAAAGAAAGCTAGCAATGCTCTGATTGGCCAGTAATGTACTCATATGTTTGGACACCTGAGTTGGCGTACCTGACATAACAAGCATAACTCTACACCTGCTCGTTTTGTGAGTCAAAAGCAGCGGCAAATGTTGAATACAACAAGAAACCAGCTTACATGATTAACACATAGACGTCTTTCCACCAGATGTTTGCAGATGACGTAATTACTAAGGAAAACTCCNTTTGCAAATGACGTAATTACTAAGGAAAACTCCCACCTTCCCCCCCGGCAACTAGACCTATATAACGAGGGAATACAGACGATCAAAAGGACTATTACTTTTCCACTTCCACGAGAAGTCCTGTTGAGGACTAGGACGTTATATAGCCAGGCTGGCTTATAATATCTTTGTTTAAATCTATAAAATATAAATTGTGGCGATGGCTTAGGATTTCTTAAAATACTTTGTTTTGTTATGGAAATTTGTCAGTGCAGTTATTTCATAAATTTAAACATGTTTTGTCTTTATTCAATTGTATGAATCTGACGCTTTGTGAACCATTTAAAAGATGTTCATTAATTTCTTTGGGATTTTGTACCATTTATAGGAGTTAAAAATTTAACGTTGATATCTGATGCGATATTTAAATTTATTACATAAATTTAAAACTGTTTAGTATATTCTTTGGTGTGAATCTGACGGGCTATTTTCCTTTTAAAAGAGGCTCACTAAGCTCTTTGAAATTTTTGTAATATTTAGTAATTTAATCTTTTGATACTTTTGATTTTATTTGATCATAATTCACTGTGGTGAATTAAAAGATTGTATATCATTCAGAAAGGTTTTTTAAATAATAGCAACTATTTTTTTATTTCATTGGTCTCATCTAGACAAGTTTTTTTTAAAACTATGAATTGCACTGCGTATGTAATAAATTGCTAAGATTTATTGGTTTTTAAATACACTACAGTAAGACCTGTAAGGCCATGCAACTTGTTGTTTTAACACTGTTACTTTGAATAAAATTCAAATACTTTATTAACCTGCAAATGTTTTACTTTTAAATATACTTATTTCCTTTAGAGAGCGCTCTCCTCTTTTTTTAGTCTATTGTGGTCGTAACTAAATAGAGTGAGAGTGGGGTGGTACACATTCACTTAATTTATTATGTGTTCACGCTGCTCGTGTAGTAGTAGAGGCTGAAATATACTTTGATACACTTCAGCGCCTATAGTTGTTTTTTGTCTTCCTAGAAAATAATAACACAGCATCACAAACAATATCATAACAAAAAGAACAACAATCATAATGACTTTATCCAGTCTGAAGGACCGGTTATAAGTATATCAAGCCACACAACAATGAACGTGTACTATCCCTTGCCCCACAACAGACTTCAACAGTACAATAATATTAATTTAAGATACTTCACCGGGCTGCAACAACAGGAAGGCAAAAACTTAAAACTTAGTACACTGGTACTTGGTACACAGGAACAGACACCTTTCCAGGAATTCTTGGTGATCGGCTGACTGTTTATAGTCTTTGCTGTAAGATGAATTTTTTTCTTCTGTTGGTATCATTAGATCGCCTTCCAAACAACCTGCTCCGAGATTTACTATTTCAGTTATGAAAATGTGTAAACCTGTAGTCTTAGCTGTTAAAAAAAACACCATCTTTCTTACAATACAAGCACCATACTTGATCCTCTTACTATACACAATAATTCACTTGCGTATTGTAACCAATTTCACACGAAGTTTCCATTGAGAATAGTTTAGTTGATCCATAGAACTTTGAGAGTTCACCAGTGCCATGAGTTGAATATAATAAATATTCGCATATCACGTCTAATTTATACAAACACTTGTTTTGGCTTTGTCACCATACTTACAGCACAACTTCAACAACTAATAATCATCATCATCATCTTAATCACCTTCATCATCAACTGTTTCCAGCCTGTGTCAGGGTCAGTTTATTAAAATGCCTCAATCTTCATCTACACTCTCACCACTCTTACACCTTTAATTTCTTCAATTCTTCTCCTCTCCCTTGAACCCTTTTGGTTATTATATGTCCCTCCCTTCTCGTTCTTGGCCTCCCTGCGGTCTTTTTCTAACATACGTACTTAATTTCCAACACTTATTTGGCATCGTATTTTTTCCCCACCCTCATTACATTCCCATACCATCTCAGTCTACTTCCTCTACTATCTTATGTACTCTCTGTACCCCAACTCTTCCCCGGATAACTTCATTCCTAATCTTGTTTCTCTTCGTGACAACTAACATATTTCTCACATAATTCATTAACATGAGCTCCACTTTCCTATTCTCTTACATCTATTGCCCATGTTTCTGCTTCATTGGTGACATTAGGTACAAAGTACACCCTTTACAATATTTCCTTACACTTCAAGAGGATTTCTCTTCTCCATAGCAGGTCTCTTACGCACTTATAAAACAACTTTCCCTGCTATAATGTTTTCATTAAATCTTCTCTACTTCCCTTTTCTCCTCAATCCCACTTCCAAAATATATTACGTTCTATACTTTTCTCAGTTATACTTCATCTAACCTTTTAGCTTTATTAGGCCTTAACCTCTTCCTTGTCAATACCATCACTTCACACTTTGCCATGCTAAATTTCATTCAACACACTTTTACTTCCTCAATCCATTCTTGTTGTTTTCCTATACTTCCTATTCCTTCTCCCCATATCCATCAAGTCATTTTCCTGAGGTGGTATTACGGGTCTTAAAATAATTATTCCTTATTAATTTCATATCAGGGTTGACACACACTATAATATTGTATTAATTTTGATTTATTGTAAGCCCAGATATTAGAATGCCTGACATTTCATTATTACACAATTACAAAACATTTACTTCTATTGTAATGCTGTGTTTTTCATAGTAGACCTGCGTATACAACAGTTTAAAATATATATTTCCTAAAGTGCGTATAGATAGCAGTGGTTTGATTTTATTTTTCATTGTATGGCATATACATATATATATAATGCCAATAATATGCCATACAATGAAATTAAACGAATGAATACAATGAATTAAATATTTGCATTATGGTTTCTTAAGCTGCAGTTTGTTCACGCTGTCACCATATTTATAGTAGTAGATCAGATAATATACGGTTTAAATGACGCAATATTAATAGACGTATCTTGTTCAACGATCGTTGCAAGTGCGTTAATCTAGGCCAGGGCTGCCAAACTGTTTATGTCTCATGATTTGTAAAGGTAAATGTCTAGGCCAACTTTTGTGTAACCTGTTTAGTATGAGAGTTAAACTATAATCTGGTTAGATAGCTTTGTGGAATTTGTTTGTTGTTTTACGTTAGCGGCTAGCAGTGTATTTATTATTCCTCAACCTTTTAGTGGTGTACATTAGTTTTCATTTGTATTTCTTTTGGACATGTTCCGTAAGTTGAATCTAGATTTATTTTAAAATACTAGCATATAATATTTCTTAGTTATTTTACAGTAGTTGTTTCTATTTTTTCTATTGATAGATCTGTCAAGATGATCCTGAGATTTGTTTTCTACTAACGCCACTCCTCTTTAGTTAATAAATATTTACACAGGACTTAATAATAATTCCTCCCTAGCTTACTTTTGAATCATAACATTATTATCTGGGTTAATTTAAAGTTTGTACGCAGGAGTAACCTAGAAAGTTGTTGGATAACCTTTGAAGCTGATTATTTAATAGCGATTATTGGAGTTCTTAACACTCTTTGACACTAACATTATTTATTGACGTGGGGTGGGGGTGATTATTATGGTGCGTAGAGGTCGGGTGGAGGGTAGAGGTCAGAGAGATATGTTGAACAATGGGAACATTTTAGACACAGAATAATTGAGAATAGCTGATAAACATGCGAGTCTAAACACTTAGGTCTTTAAATCATGTCCAAAACTAATGGTTAAATACACTGTTACATAATTACATTTATTTTGATTTTGATGTTGTTATCTGTAAAAATATTTAAACGGAGCTCCCTTAAGGGCAAAAAAAAGTGTGATTAAATTTATCAAATATCTAGCCTACCTGTATCTTAAAAGAAATAAACTTTATCTTAATATAAAGTACCTTAAAAGCGTGCATCATAGTTTAGATCCAGGCTGGAAGTTAAAAGGAAAAGAAAAGACCAAGATATGCCAGAAATGCATTTATATTCAAATGATTACTCAACATTTTCTATGGGGATCATGGGTGACAAAGTAACATAGTTTCTTGTTAATAACAAACAGTAGGCCTACCGGTATGTCCCTATTAAAACAGAATAAAGATTTGCTAAGCTGTGAAGCCATTCAAAAATGGCCTTTTCAATGCATTTTTCATAAAAATATCTTCCAAACCTTTCCTTCACCTCTGACAAGACTTATATTAATCACAACTTGTGAATGTGTGGAATGCCAGGCCTTTGCAGTGGTTTGGATCTCACATTAAACTGTAGGTCCTTCATTTCATCTCACAATCACCCTACCATTGCACATTAGCGTAAGTGCGTATAACCCGAACGGGTAGTAAGACACTGTGATAATAATAGTAATCCAAATATCATTTAATATTTCAACCATTTTCTGTATAAGAAATTTCTATTAACTCTTTATCTCCATTAATGTTTAATCAGTAATGATCCACATGCAATAACTTAAGTGTTCATGTAAATTTATGATTTCGAGTCGACTGTATCACAGAGTTGATGGGCATGTGATGCATGCTCTTAATTAACAGTTGAATGCACTTGTTTATTTAAACAATCTAAAGAAAATTGTTGAAAGTGTTTGTGTAAAACTAAACACCTATTAGATCAGCAGGAAATAGCTGGTTTGAAAAAATGTTGAGAATCAAAAGGACCTGTTTTTATATTACCATACCTAATTATTTAGGTAACACCATATCGTGGGCTTATAACTAATAAAAATATTATTTTTTGGATGATTTTCTTGTATCACCTGGTAATATGTTGTCCTTATCAACAATATCTGTCAAATGCTTGAAATTTTTTTCTTCTAAATAAACTTTGAATAGGTGTTGGATGCAACCAGAAACATATCTTTCTTTGACATGGATTATTTAAAATTTTAATCCAAGATAAGTTTTTGATTTTTTGCCATATCATCTTGGAACTATTAAACTTATATATTAAAAAACTAAACATTTTATAGCTCAGACCTAAGTAAACTACTAATTTATATTAAAATACGCAAAATACAGCAATACCGATAACTAAACAAAATTATTATTATTATTATTATTATTATTATTATCACCGCGTCTTACTACCCGTTCGGGTTATACGCACTTACGCTAATGTGTAATGGTAGGGTGATTGTTAGATGAAATGGAGGACCTACAGTTTAATGTGGGATCCGAACCACGGTGGAGGCCTGGCATTCCCCACATTCACAAGATGTCTTGTCAGAGGTGAAGGAATGGTTTGGTAATCATATAAATCTGTGCCGGGACCGAGGATTGAACCCCGGCCGCCATCACAGAAGTCTGACACCTTACCCCTAGACCGTCAGGTCACCTCTAAACAAAATTAAAGTTCGGATGTAAAATAATTTACTGTTCTTAAAATGTTTGGGATGAAACCTTATTTATGTGGCTAATACTATTTAGGTTTTGATATCCATCGACATAATGTTTTTAATACATTTTAAAAGGAAGTATTATACTCAATAGAATACACAACACTTCTTATTTTAAAATTAAATTCATAGCCTACAAATCTCAAACTATCACCAGACCCGATTAAAAAAAATTTAAAGAGATATTTAAATATTAAAAAATAATAACATATTAAAACTAAAATAAGAAAAGGCCTACTCAAGTATTATATTATATGCTATACATATTAGGCCTGTATTATATTATGTAATATATATGTATATATTAAAAATATATATATTATATGATACACACACACATATATATATATATATATATATGAATAATATGTTAACACACGTTCATAGGGAACAATATACTATGATTAAAGCTTATGTTTGCTTACATACAGTAGACAATTTTTTGGTAACATTTTTTATTTAGATATTTGCTGTGTCTGATCCATGATAAAGCAAAATAATCACATTTTTTATCTTAGAATTCCAAAAAATTCCATCTTGGACACCTTATTTATACAATTCTTACTCTCGATTTGAGTACATATATCTTTAACCTGCTCCGGTGGCTGCATGGTCTAAGGTGCTACTCTCGTAGTAGACTAGAATGCCGATGATGGGGAGATCGAGGTCCAAATCTCGGTCAGGTGTAATGAGGTTGATTTTTACAAAATGGTTTTCCACTCTCCCTCCACAAAAATTTGAGCACACTTCCTTTAAATATATGGTAACCTTCCTAATCGCCAAAACCATTTGCGTAATGTGTTCATAAGCTTATAACCCAATTAGTAGGAAGACACAATGCTGAAAAAAGTATCCTTAGTCACACCAAATGTTAACCTTACATTATAAGCTTGTGAAAGATTTTCACCGTCCTCGTAACTATTCTTTCATCCAAATGCAACAACTGTAAGTAAGTTACAACTTTAACACACAAACTATGCATGTGCAGGAAACATGCTTGCTCAAATTTTAGACTAGCTCTCTTATAATTGATGACCACCCTATTCTTTATTTTATATTATGTAACCCTAAAGACAAGCCCAATATTACAAATGATATGGACATTCTTTGGTACACTCACTTTACTAGGGAAGGTAATAACTTCACAAAATTGATAAATTGATATCAACAGAGGGTTTAAATCTTTGGGGATAAGTCTTTGAAGGATTTTGCTTCCTTCCATCAAAACTTGACAAAGTTTAGTGAACATCGTTTCACTGTCACATAAACTGTGGATACTAAAGATTCTCTTGGGTTTTTCGCTCAAAGTTCTCGGAGCCACAGACTAAAATAATTTCGCAAGCACCCTTTGACTATTTTTACCCATCTATTAAATTCTACTTTGAAGGAAGATTTTCTCAACGATCCAATTGACAATGATGAATTCACTAATGCTACTGATGATCCTCGTGTCTTGCAGATGACAGTGGGCAGGACACTCATCGCGAATGAGAGATTCTAGAACCTTGTTCAAGGAATTGACTGTCAAACCCAATTTGGAGAGATCATTGGGAAGACCTAGACACAGATGGAAGGATAACATTAGAATTGACCTGAAAGTAGATGTGTAATGAGGTGGATTGAATAGAACTAGTTCAGGATAAGGATAGGTGATGTACTTTTGTAAATGTGGCATCGAATTTAAGAGTTCCTAGTGCCAAAGCCTTGAATAAACTTAAATCTTTAGTTGATTTACTTCTTTGTCTGGCTCAAATTTATCTGACTGCATCTTTTCATAATTTCTGTCACAGGTTTACTGTATATAAAATGTTTCAAGCTAGTTGCATGAAGATGTCTCATCTGTCCACTCACAGCTGTTCTCATTAGTGTTAACTTACTGTAGTTACAAGATTGACAGTTTAATATAGGCATAGCATTTTATAAGAAAATATTTCTGTTACTTCACCATGGTTCTATTTTTCAGTTAACCTAAAGTTATTTTTACTTTGGGATTTCTTCCCTAAGCTACTTCACTATGCCTATATATATTTATCTTATGTTGCTGCCACATTCTTTTTAGGTACAGGTACCTTTAATTCTTATGCAGACATCCCTCTTTAGTATTATCTCCTTAACCAGTGGTGTAAGTAGGATGAGGCAGGTGGGGCACGTGCTCTGGGCGCCAACTGTATTAGCGATAATAAAAGTTTTAATTTTTTTAACCATATAAAAGTATCTAATTTGTATTATTCTTTAACCAGTATTAAAGTGATTAATTAGTTTGAATAACAATACAAGAACAGGGTGTCCAGTGACCTGGAAACAGGGAAAAGTCAGGGAATTTACTTGATCAGGGAAAAGCCTTGGAAAAGTCAGGGAATTTTATCAAATTTCTGGAATTTTCACACATTCACTAAAATTTTACATAACTTTCATTTACAATAGTCAAAATAACATTTTTCTTCTAGTTAATCGTCACCGTGAATCTCTTTAAACACAATTGAGTATAACTTACTAGTTTCAATTCTCAAAACCAATATGTGATTTTTGCGTCATCTTTCAACCCCTCTCTGGCATTTTTAGGCAAAGTTGTCATGTCTTTGCACATATGAGGGAATTCAACTACACTATTGGAAGAAGAAACTAAGAATGAGTCTCAAAACTATTTTAAACTGTTCTGGTGTACTCAATATGATCTAACTAAAATCTAACTTAGATCACACATATAATATATAGGCTACCATAGCCCATTTCTTTAGACTGAAATTCTTAAACTTCATCATCAAGTGATACAATTTCAGATTATGTATGTATCTAGAAATATAATTACATTGTTTAATTTGCGATCCTAATAAAATAATGTTTGTAACATTTAGCACCTGGAAAAGTTGGAAATTGTCTCTGGAAAACCTGGAAAGTCAGGGAATTTTAAAATAGTTTGGCTGGACATCTGAAGAATCAGTCAAATTTTAAAGAACCATTTTTAAGGGGTGTAATTTTTTTATTTGTCCTGGAGGCCAAAAACTCTTCTTATCTTTGTCCTTAACATATACACATTTTCTATGTGAAGTGGTAAAGAAATATAATTTTTAGTGGTGAAATTGTAAAATTTTCATGACTATTTCTCAATTGCTGTTCCACTGTGTCTTAGTACGGTCCATATTTACATTTTTGTATTAGGATTGAGAAAGGATGAGTTTAGAGAAAATGTTCCTGTACTTATGAAGGTAGTGGGAATAATGTTAGGAAAAAATATCCTTAGTACATCCTACCAAGATCAAAACCTCAATCTCACCATCTTCAGCATTACAGTTTATTGCGAGTGTTACACTTGGAATCATTTGACCACTCTTGGGCCTAGGCTATTTCATTGATTAAATTTGTCAATAAAATAAATCATACTAAATTGAATTCAGCCTGAGGTTAGGTGCCAGTCACAGTGTAGGTGCCAAGGACCATATATATAGTCTGACTATAGGCCTATTTTGAGATCAACCAATCCCCCATACTCCCTGAACTGTTTTTTAATCACCGCATCTTACTACCCATTCGGGTTATACATATAGGCCTATATACTATTAAACTAATGTATCAGGGAATGAGAAATGTTGAATTTAGAAGAAGATCATCCGTATTTGCATTGAGGGAATAAAACACCATTTAGATAAATCAGCCTCAGTACACCCGATCGGGATACAAACCTTAATTTCCCCGTCATTGACAAACCAGTATATTGCGAGAGTGACACCTTATGTTAAGTGTCCACTAGCTCGTATTGGATAGACCGCAAGCATTAGATTTAATTAGTATACTGCACCCACTGCATTCGGATCATTTGGATTTACAAAGTAGGCAGTTCCCAACATCTATTATTCAGTTCTATCGTGTCGCCTTTTGTGTGTCCTAATATCTATAATGACATCCCTAGCACGGGCTACTAGGGACAAATTCTCTAGATGCAACTCACAAAGCTATCATTAATATAACAGCGGGTGCTGTAACTAATATAATTTGACTTTGAAGTATTATTTTTCTAATCAAAAATAAGTTTATAATTTTATTTAAGTAATTTTGGCTTTGATATTAAACTTATCACAGCTATTTTGAAAAAAATAAGACGTTATAGATTTGATTCGTGAGCACACTCACAAGCGGTATCTCTATCGGTTGTGAATGACAACCACAAAAAGTAATTCGCAAACTTTTTTTTTTAGCATCGCGTCCTACTTCTTTTCAGCCTCGGTGCTTTCTTCATGATCCGATGTTCTTGGGTTCAAACTCAGTGGGGATTGATTGATTTTTATTGAGGGATGAAAATCCGTAGCAACACTTCCTTCGAAGGGGAAGTAAAAATTTATCGGTTCCATGTCGATTGTGTCATATAAAATAATCCTGGAAGGTGTGTGAAAGTACCTTTCCTGGTAAAATTGGTAGGCCCCTTCGCTCTCGCTCATAGAAATTTTTGTGTGCAGCTATAGTAAGTTGGTTCAGAAAGTTCACGTTAAATACCTCAAATAAATGAAAAGAAAACTTATTTAATCAGGATATACATATACACTTAATAATTACGTTAGTGAGTTAGGGATTGGGAAGGTTGAATTTAAAGGAATTGTACCCGCATTTGTGTGGTGGAAAAGTGTAAAACCATTTTGAAAAAAACCAGCCGGCCGTGATTCGAACCCCGATCTTCTTATCATTGTAAGTCTGGTATATTGCGAGAGTGATGTAGATCATGCGGCCACCAAAGCTGATGAATGCGTTTTTTAATATCACTGTCTTACTACCCATTTGGTACTAATTACGCTAGTGGTTTGAGGCATTAGGAAGGTCAATTTTAAAGGAAGTGTACCTGCATTTGCGTGGAGGAAAAATGGAAAACCACTTAGAAAGAAACCCACCCTCAAGACACCTGACCTTGATTCGAACCTTTATCTCCCCGCCATCGGCAGTCTAGTCTACTGCAAGAGTAGAACTGCTTGTTATTTGTGTACTTGGAGATCTGATGATTCCCAAGACGAGACTTTAATAATAGTTTGTATACATTTTTTGGTCAGATTTGACATCTTACTACCCGTCCGGGCTATTTTAATATTTTTCACTTACAGTGTAGGTATGGTAAAGGTAGAATTTAGAGAAAATTAACACGCATTTCACATTTGCAAAAACCCCTAAAGAAAATAAAATCATTGAGAAGACTCGATCGGTATTCAAACCCCGATATTCCAGTCGCCGACAAACCAGACCAGATACGAGCTTGTCGCCTTAGCCCTCGTGCCTACTGATGCGGGTAACAAGTTAAATGTTTTGAAAACTAACTAAATGCACTTTCGAAGTGCTCTGTTTACCCTCATCGTCCCCTAGCTCTCAAAGCTTGTAAAAAGTCCAGAAGGGTGTTCTAGAAGTATATTTATAAATCCAGACGCCCTCCCCTATGATGGTTGTCAAGGTTAATAACGCGCGGGCACGACAGACGCCCTTCAGTTGCTCTACCTCTATTCGGGCAACCCCACCACACGAACAGGCTTAGGTAAGTGTTTGGTTTTTAATTTAAAATTTTGATAACAACTTATTAATATACAGAGTAAATAATAAAACAGCTTTGACCCGCTTCGGTGGTCGAATGGCTTAAGTTGGGGGGTTTACAACTTAAAAAGTGCCCGAGAGCCACAAGGTAAGGTTGTTAATAGTGTGCTGACTATGAGCTGTGCCGTCCAGGCTGTTAATAGTGGGCTGATCTACGAGCTGTGCCGTCCAGGCTGTTAATAGTGGGCTGACTATGAGCTGTGCCGTCCAGGCTGTTAATAGTGGGCTGACTATGAGCCTTTCCATGCCATCTGTTCATAGTGGGTATCCTCCGTAAGGCCTCACGCAATATTCTGGACTGCCGAGGACTGGGGGATTGAGGTTTGAATCACCTTAGGGTGTACTATGAGTGGCTTTCCATAAATGGTTTTCCACTCTCCTTTCAAGAAAATGCGAGTGCACCTCCTCTAAATTCAACCTTCCTCATCCTTGACACATTATCGTAGTTCATTTATATACGTTCGAACGAATGGTAATATGCCTTGACAAACAAACGTAAAAAAAACAAGATTTTGTTTTAAAATAAACAATGTTTGTAATTTTTCCTATGTTCATCGAGCCATACAAATTACTATTATATTTATTGAAGATTTAAAAATGTATCAGTAAAACTTTAATAGTAATGTGAAAGTTTTGTATGCATAAGAGTTTAAAGAGTATAAAATTGGTTTCCATAACTAAAAAATAAAATGTTTAAAAAAACACAAAAAACAAACAATTTTGAACACCTTTAAAGGCAGTCTTCTTTCTGCTAGTTGTCTGTTTTTCCTACTTCTGAGTAGCCGAAGCGGTGAAAGTTGGCCGATTATTCGTGGTCAACAACCTGTTTTATCAGCGAATCTCCTACGTCCTGCTCAAGGAATATTAAAACACCGCGACACTGAGCGCTAAGTAGCGAGCTTGCCTTGCATTATTCCACTATGGTATAGTTCAGTGGCGCACCCAGAAATTTTCTTTGGAAAGAGGTAGGGGAGGCAAACAATCAAGGCTGTGTCCAGAATTAAATTTAGGAGAAGGGGTGGTGGTGTGGGGGTTTAGGGAGCACAGCTCCATAATCACTGGAGGCGACGTCAATTTATAACTAAATCACTGGAAGTGAAGTCAATTTATAACTATTTTAATGTTTCTAGATTATATTTCAATGTTTTTTTTTATGGTGTAGTTGACTAACGCGCTAGTCGTGTTGAGCTTGACTGCTGAGGACAGGGAGATAGAAGTTCGAATCTCGGTTGGGTGAACTGGGGGGGG
>CABFVX010000710.1:63256-76551 GCA_902151425.1 Timema shepardi | reverse complement strand
GGGGGGGGGCGGGTGTTCCTAAATGTGTTCCCGCTCTCCCTCCACGCAAATGCGGGTTCACTTCCTCTAATTCAACCCTCTCATTTCCTAATTCATTAACGTAATTAGTACTTAAAGCGTATAACCCGAACGGGTAGTAAGACGCGGTACTAAATAATAATAATTTTTTATGGTAATTAAGTGCTACTATTTCAATAATGTAAGTGACCTTAGTTTAGATACGATGTATCAAAACGGGTTTTCCAGTACTTTTTTCCAATTTGTAGCTTTTGGGACACTTTGAACGAGTGTAATGGTAAACAAGCTTACCATAATATATCTTCCCCACGAACCGGGACACTTGGTGGCGGAGACATAGTTGTAGTAGGGAGAAGATGTCGGTTAGAAAAAAGAAATACTTTTGTCCTCCAGCCTAAATGGAAGTTCAAGGATCCATTCCAGAAAAATGTTGCAAGAAAAATTGACCCACCCAGAATCTATTATTAGGGGTCTTTTATTTGGAAATTAAAACAGTTTTAGATGATTCTAGAAGCTATAGAAGTCCTTAAAAAATATTATTTACTTCTATAAACTATTTATTGCGGTTTTTTTGAAAATTGGATGCCCTAGATTTTATAAGCTATTCGAAATGGTATTTTCCTGAAGATTTTTTGAAAAACAAATGTCTCTAGAAACCATTTGGTATGAATATACAAGATATTTATAATTATACTTTTCCAGCAAATTTTTAAAAATTGGATGGCTATAGAAGCTATTTAGAGACTATTAATGGCTGGATGGTTGGTTTATTGATCACATGCCACCCTCTATTCACACATATGTTTACGTGTCTCGCTTTGTTGGGCCATCGTGCGTTGATTTAGTCGGTTGGTTTCGATACCTCCCAAGCAGATGTGCTGGCACACAACCAAGAAAGTTGAAAATTATATTTAAGACGCACAGAGTGGACAATGCGGGATGAGCTGAAATCTTGTGATTGGTTTAGAGCTCGTCACGTGATTACTTTTCTGCTCTGCTATTAGGTGAATGTGTGAATCCAAGCTAAAACTTATGACTAAAAAACCTCAGTATTTTGGTTGCCTACATTAAGGTGGGGTGAAAGGGGATGCGAGAAGAGGTCAGTGTTATTACAAATTTTATAGCAAAATTGTTGTTCGGCCAAAATAAATCAAATATATCTCCAGTAGAAACATTTTCTTCACAATGTGGTGACCTCAACAGGAGGTCCATTGAGAGAACTAGTAGAAGAAGGGGGAGAAACTCGCTTGACCCTGAAGGTCATTCGATGCCTCTAGGTTTGGGGGAAGTAATGGGGGGGAGGGAGGCCGCACTGTGTAGGTCATATTATGGCTGGCAGAAGTAACAACAAAACAAACCTGACCTTGTCGAACTGCAACTGTAGGAACTTGGGATGCATTCGCCGACAGACAAGAGAAAGCTTAGGTCACTGCACTGTTCGTTCACTCATTTGCTTTGAATAATAATAATAATAATAATAATAATTTCATGAAGAGAGGTAATGTACAAAATAGAACGCCGACTTTTCGAATTTATTCCTGTTAAAGGCGTTTTGGTTAACCTAAAATGTGGAAAAGTTATTTAGATTATGGAAAAACTAATATAACATTTATAACTTATAATAATAATAATAATAATAATAATATATTAACCGAGCAAAGCAAGGTTCTCATTCGCCATTTTGTTCGTCTATCCGAATATAGGTCGCGTGGTAAATTTTTTTACTGTCAAATGTATGGAGAATTTTTAACAAAATTTGACAGGGATAATATTTTAGCCTAGGCCACAAAGATTTCCTTGTCTATTGCCTAGGCCGAATGATATATTTACTGTACATATTTTTTCAATCTGGTTATGCATTTCATTATGTCGGCCGCTCAAAAGTTTTTTTTTTGTTTAGTGGCTCATCTCAAGTGATTTGATTTATTATTCTAAGCATCCGATTTAATACCTAATACATAATGAATGGAATTTTTTAGTATTCATTTGTTTTCTGTCGACCTTTAGGGACAATATTAACTTCAAATTCAAAGGGAAATAATTACAGGAGATTTTATTTCAAATTGAAATGTCACTTGGTTTGTTTTTAAATGTACGTATCGCTTTTAATGTCTGATAATTTAATTGTGTTTTCAGGTGGTGCACTGTCCCCTTTAATGTAGGCTACCAACTCCCGTGGTTTCGCCGTTTGGTAAGTGTACTCCAGGAAGTAGTTCAAAGGGTACAGTTTGGGGAGAACTATTTTAGGGTAACTGTTTGTACCCATTATACTAGAGATGCATGCAGATTTCTCGTAGAAGTTGCTTACATTTTCTTAAAAAGTATTCTTCATTTAATTATATTAAACATACATTTATATATATTTACTAAACTTTAATTACACTTGTCCGATATCTTAGAGTAACGTGTCTGCCAACTAAGCCAAGAGTTCAATTCCCGTCGTGGCAAAAAAAAAAAAGAGTGAAATGTGAGCTTCCCCTTTCACGGTGATGAATTAACGACCGTAAGCGGGATTTTTTTGTCTCTTTTAGGTTTAAGTTAGTTTATAAGTTGTGTGCTGATATAATCAGTAGGTCCAGAAAGTTAACACTAAATACCTTGAATAAAAAAACACTATAGTGCCACTTGAAAGCAGTTTCCTGTAATTTCGCGGTATTGGGATTTGAAGAGTGAGTTAGTTCACGGCAAATTTAAATAATATCAATTAGAACAAATTATTCAGTTTGGAGTTGAATATTTTTGTTATTCTCGAACGCGTTTAGTCACATAATCAAATTAAATTTTCATTTATTTTAATTTATTCAAGATATTTAATGTACACTTTCTGAACCGACTGATCATCTCAGCATGCGACTGTGTTATGAACTAACTTAAATCTAGTACAGACACAACGTCCAGATCCCAGGCCGCTTATTCATCACGGAGAAAGGGGAAACCCACATTTCAACAATGTTAATTTTTCGACTATGCTGGGAATTGAATATTAAAGAAATTGTAATTTATTAGATTAGTTCTTATATATATATATACACTATATATTTCCATCTCGTCTTAGTATCTGGTTGGGATGTACGCATTATGGTAAGAGGGTAGGAATAAAGAAGGTACATGGTTGGATGAAATGCACCCGCATTAGCGTGGTATGAGAGTGGGAAAGCATTTGAGGAAAAAAACTCATCAGTACACCCGTCCGGAACTGGACCTCGCGCTTCATGTCACCGGAAATCCTGTCTTAAGGGCCTTTTGTACATGCGTTTCGTGACGTGACAAGCGACGACACGGTGACTCGCGTTCTATAAATACACAGGAGACCAATGGGTGCTTTTATACTCTGTCTTCTGTGCTGGGGTCCGGGGTTCAAACCTCTGTCCCGGCACAGACCAAACCCTTCCTTCACCTCTGACAAGACGTGTTATTAATCACAACTTGTGAATGTGTGGAATGCCAGGCCTCCAGCGTGGTTCGGATCCCACGTTAAACTGTAGGTCCTCCATTTCATATCACAATCACCCTAATATGACACATTAGCGTAAGTGCGTACAACCCGAACGGCTAGTAAGACGCGGTGCTAATAATAATAATATACTCTGTCGCACGTCAGTTATGTCGTGCGATCTGAAAAGTGTGTCGTTTTAACCTAGAAATCGCTACGTCAAAAATGACTCACGATCCAAAATAACATTGGGCGTGTTTTCGCGGTTGACCCGGTATCGATGTTAACGAAATGTTTATGACCAATGACGATACCAGAGATCGGTTTGGTAACGCTTTCCTTGTCCAGACTAAAGAGTATGGTTACGACCAATGAGCCGAGAATTTGTGCGCAAATTTTAAACCAGCATCACCTATGTTCGATTTAAATTTTGTAGTCAATGTATTTTAAGTTTTTGTCGATTAAAATGGACAGCAATTTATCTTGAAACTATGTGTAATATTTGGACTAGTCAAAATAAGCACAAATATAACTAAGAATAAAATTTAAAAGCCAATTTTTCGTTGATTTGAAGCACATGTAGTAGGATTAAATAAATTCACTTACCAGCTGTTAAATCTACTACACCCAACCGCCATTTTTGTTTACGAAAACCATCTAGAAATCATTTTCGCGAGCCACCTGGGTCAAAACCATTTGTTAAAAAACACTCTATACCAAGTCACTCACGAAAACTTGCCTAATATATTAAACGGGGCATTTTATCAGACGGCAGCTTTCGTGTCGCCATATTGGCGAGATTTTAGGGCAACCAACCTCTACCCCACTTGTGTTTATTATTATTATTATAAGCACCGCATCTTACTACCCGTTCGGGCTACACGCACTTACACTAATGTGTAATGGTAGGGTGATTGTTAGATTAAATGGAGGACCTAAAGTTTAACGTGGAATCCGAACCACGGCGGAAGCCTGGAATTCCACACAATCACAAGTTGTGATTAATACACGTCTTGTCAGAGGTGGAGGAAGGGTTTGGTAATCAGATAAATCTGTGCCGGGACCAAGGATTGAAGCCTGGACCCCCACACAGAAGTCTGTCACCTTTCCTCTAGACCACCAGGTCACCCATTTGTGTTGAAACCTCAGTACCAGTATAAGTGCACTAATGTAATAAGCAGTGCGTTTCTTACTTGTGGTTGAGTATTTATTGTATCAATCATCAATGGTTTGAAACATATCCTGCAATGGTGAAATATTGGTTCAGTCATACTCGTATTGTGCAATACCGTTTCATTTTGATACAAGATTTCAAGGTGGAAGCATGTCAGCCTTAACAAGTGTGCTAGTTAAAAAAAAAAGAGAGGAGTACATTTATTGTTTAACACAGCTATTCCCAAACTTTCTTGACTCGCGAACCCCTTTCACAAACATCTAAGTTGCATGAACCCCCGATAAATATTCATAGCCACTCAATTTTATACCTAATTTTTACGAAATTTAGTTATTAATTTTAATAAAAATGTTCAATACCTTTAAATTAACCTACTATAGCTCGGCGGGTAATTTGGGATACCCCACCAAATATACTGGAACAATATTGAAACTACTTTTAAGTAAAAGTTCAAATAATTATACATGTGTTTAAAAAATTAAAACTGAAATTAAATAAGCAAAGTACTGTAGTAACATTTTCTTATCTTTACTGTCACAATATTATCACATTTCACATATTTTTTAAAGAGGTACTGGAAATTGCTGCTTTGACATAACAGAAATACCCTCCTTTAATCACAAAATTTCATGTCGATTTAAGATTCAAAATTGTTAACAAATTTTAACAGATACTCACCTCTTCACGTGTCTTAGCGAGAAGGATGCTCTGGCTTTGGATGGCACAAAGTCAGGAACCAAAGACACTTTCAGCATTGAGTCTGTTTCTGTATTTATTTTTTAATTAGGCATAATATGAAGAAAAAGTTTCTCGCTCAAATACGTAGAAGAAAATGAGCTGTAATAGCTTTATTTTCTAACAAAGAGAACTTCTCCTTTAAACTGAACCACAAACCAATTAATGACAAAGATGTGTAACTTTTCTTTAATTAAAAATCAGTGGAAATTTCAAGGAGCTGCTCTTTTCCATTCACGCTTAATGTAGAGGATTTCAAAAATGTTGTCTCTTCCAGGGGATTGCGAATCCAATTGTTATTATTGGACATGGTTGGGAAATATTCTCTGAAGGTTTTCCCAAGCCCCTTCAAGTGTTCTATAAGCACGTTCTTTACATTTTCGTCCAAAGAAAACTGATTTTCTACCATGAAGTCGTGAAGGGTATCAAAGCACTCCGTTTGATTGCTAATTAAACACGTTTCCCAATTATTTTGTTTTAATGAACGACTCGATACGGTTTTGCACAATAAAAACGTTTATATCCGACCTCTGAAGGGAGAGGTTCAAACTGTTGATTTGTCAGAAAATGCCTGCCAAATAGGCCAAGGCCTTGAGCCATATTTGATCTTGCATGCACTTTGCTTTGTGATGGTTGCTGAGAAAAACGAAAACTTCAGGTTTAAGTTCGTGTTTGACTTGAGTGTTGACGATAAACGGTTGTAAATGCTTTCCTTTTCCTCGCAAAATGCCGCAAAAACATCTGGGTTCGCGAACCACGGTTTGGGGACCGCTGGTTTAATGCAATGAAGTGTACACTATATCATTTCTTCATTCAGCTTCTTCTCTTTTACAAAAAGCCGAAGCAATGGCTACAAAAGCCGCATCCGTATCACTTCAAATTTTGAACAAACTGAATTATTGCACAATTCAATTTTTGAGTTATTGAATTGTGTATAGGGAGTATCAACATGATTGCGCAATATAATTCATTGTCTTAGGGACCGCTTTATACCTTGCGGGTTTTCCTATCTAATATAATAAAGGACTAATGTGCCGATGAGTTGGCGAAACTTACGAATTATAAAATGCCACCTTACAGTCGCCTCCTTTTACGATAGGTTTTATCCAAGGTAAAGATGTTTTGAAGGAAAGATAGGCAGTTTACCAATTAGGAGGGTAGCTCATGCGCAGAAACCTGCTCTCGCTAGAAACGGAACTGTTTCAACAGACTGGGTAGCTCCAAAAAGAGAAACATTTGGGTCCTGATCGGCGTGAATCCGGAATAGTGCTGTCAGAATCTGTACCAAATGAAGGTTTACCATTTTACATCTTAGTGAGTCTTGCTCACAATACATTCTCTCTATATGACACACTCACTTTTCTCTACACACATTTAGGCCTAAATTCTGAGGAAATATTTCAAAAAGAGGCCAAACTGAGGAGGGGTTCAAAAAAACCCTTCTCTCTTAGAATATTTGTAATCGTATATTTTTATATTCTTCAATGCTTGGTCTAATTAATGGATTCTTTTAAAATTCAATTAGCATTTGCTTAGACAAATTTTAAATGGTTTCAAGAAGAATTTAACTTTAGAAAGAAACTTTGGAATCTCCTTTTGGGGGACTTTCTTTACCTACAAGCCACTTCCCCCCCCCCCTCCTTCGCCCCCAATTCCAAAATAAATTGGTTTTAGCGAATGTTTTAAAACTCTCATTATGCTTGTTGGTTTATGTTTGGAATACTTACTCTTCGCGGCTGACATTGATAGAATTTTACCGTATTATGAGTTCTATACAGCTGCAGATCACAAGACTTGATGCATGAATATATGAAAATACATTACGTAACTATCAAATAATTTACTTCTTACAGTCCATCTATCATAGAAAGGGCCTTTATCTGACAGGCAATTTACGAGATCTACTTTCAGGTGTTCATACATCAAGTCATGTCACTTTTGATGGTTATTATATATATATATATATATATATATGTCGATAGCAGACTCTGCCTTAAACTCTGAGTGAAAGACACGGGTTGTATCCTTTATAGCTGTGGTAGAGCACTGGCGCGTTAAGCCAAGGGTCCCGGACTCGATTCCGTGTCTAGGTGTAATTTTTCAAATTTAAGAAATAATAATAGGCCCCTTATATTAAAATGCTATGACTATTGTATTTTCTAAAAGGTCCTTTAAATGAAAATTGGTCTGTTACAGAATCCAAGCTTAGAATCGTCCTCAATCATCTCTCTTTAGCCCCTTGTAACGGAACTGCCACGTTTGTTCGGAACAAGTTTTGGTTGGCGCCGTTGTGAACGCTCCGTTTTCTCACCAGACTAATCCTCTGCTACCATTTGATGACCCCTAAGGGGGATCGTGTTTTCATAGAACCGGTTTTTTTTCGGTGATGTTAAATTAAACTATTATGTCCGATTTATGGCCGGTATCTCGATCGTTAAATAGTATCCTGCGCGAATGTCGGACACCCGTAAAGGACACCTTCAGTACATTCGAGCCAAGTGTTAACGCTCCGGTGGGCTCTCGTGACACGGTTACAGGTCTTCCAAGGGGCTGTGGACGAGTCTAGTCCTAATGGAGATGCACATTTAGGTTAAGGCGTGTGCCAGGTTAAAAGATATAAAAGTATTTATTAAAATCGAGCGTACATTTTTAAAATATAAAATTAAACAAACGCACGAAACTACCCTGCTTTGATGACCACGTCTCTCTCTCGCAATAGACTGGGCTACCGATGACGGGGATATCATGGTTAGAATACTGAGGATGGCTCAAGGGCGGATCCAGTTTTTTTTCCCCCGAGAGGGAGGCGATTTGTTTTCTAAAGGCATTTTAATAATAATAATATTGCTAGTTTAAACAACTATTTTAATTTATAATAATGATATTAATGTTACCACCCACTCTACTGCCTCTTCTCTACGACCATGGATAGACAAAAAGGTGGGAGGTGGAAACATTAGAGACATACTAAAAGGTTAAACATTGTGAAGATTTAAATAACGATATAAATGGTTTATTCAAAGGTAATAACAATAACAATATTTTGCAAAGCCTCAAAGGTCAAACTGAGGTATGTTGGAAATCATGTTGTTCATGGTTTGACCGGTACGTTTACGAGAATGTTACTAAACGAGTAACATATCCTGCAGTCGAGACTGGGTCAGTCTCGAAGAGACAGAACATCCCATATTGTTGAATATTGAACAAATTGTTAGTCGTTATATATCGAACCAGGTATTTATATGATGACAAAAACAGGAGCCCAAAGGGCAACTCTAAAATGTTACAAAGAGTGTCCGATTTACTTCTGCGAATGCAGACATAAAAAGGTTGAATTTAAATGTTAATATCATTCAGATATTTCAAACAACACGTGAGTTTGGCTTACAGACTTTTAAGTCAAACTCTCGCGGGACTATTAGACGTAGACACAAAAGAGAGATGTAAACAAGATCCCTACTTATTATTATTAGCACCGCGTCTTACTACCCGTTCGGTTTATACGCACTTACGCTAATGTGTAATGGTAGGGTGATTGTGAGATGAAATGGAGGGCCTACAGTTTACCGTGGGATCCGAACCACGGTGGAGGCCTGGCATTCCCCACATTCACAAGATGTCTTGTCAGAGGGGAAGGAAGGGTTTGGTAATCAGATAAATCTGTGCCGGGACCGATGATTGAACCCCGGCCGCCAGCACAGAAGTCTGACACCTTACCCCTAGACCGACAGGTCACCACCCCTACCTGTTAATAATAAGTCTTATAATACTTGAAACAATGCATTGTTATGAAACCAATCACTTCTAGCAACAGCTTTGGAAAAATATAAAAGTCTATTAAATTATGTTATATAAAATTGATCAATCAGCAAAAGTTACGTTACTTTTATATATATATATATCCCATTATGATTAATAAAAGGATAAATAGCCAAAGGGTGAAATTATTATTACTGATACCCACAATTTCAAGACAATTTACATTTAATAATGTAATAATGTTCTTGATGTAGATCGAAACTACCATGAACTACAATAGAAAAGAGTACTAATGCAGAAGGATTTTTAGTCTCGGAGTGGGTAGTATGAATCCAATAGAGCGTTTATGCGTCAAGGTTAACATGGGAGTGGGTAGTATATTGTAACCCAATGTTACATTGATAATGATAACTATAATAACGATGATAGCAACATTAATAATACATAAATAATTTTGACTAACACATTTGTAATTTACAAAAAACACAAAACAAAAAAAGTCACCGTCATAATAAAAATAATAAATATGTAGGCTTACATGGGCCTAAAATATTTTAGAGCTATTAATATAAAGTATATGTATTTTAATACTAAAAATTATTGGTTATCATACTAAACTTACTGGCGAGTTTTAGTTCTAAGCCATTTTCTTTTCCGCAGATAAGATCTAAGTTGAAAAAGTTATTGATTAGGTCATGTAGGAGAGAGGTGTTAGATAATTATTTACAACATTAAGGTATTGATCTCAATCACCCCCATCGCCCTCCCCACTGGATTCGCCACTGGGGTGGTTTTTACTAAATTATTTTCCGTCTTCCATCCACGCAAATGCGGCTACAGTAAATTATGTGGATAACTCGAATGGCTAGTAAGACGCGATGCACATTAAAAATACAATATATATTACTATCCCCAATCGTGTGATATTTTTTCTCTCTGTGTGTTCGAGTTATTCGCAAACATTGATTGCAATTAACTAAGTTTACTGCGTATAACCTGAACAAGTTTCAAGAAGCCGTAATAAAAAAACACAACTAAATTCACCAGAACAAAATACTTCTAAAAACCGCAAGCTCTTTGTATATGCAAGTTCGTTTGTGTTTTACGGAAGTCTTTTCGAACGCTGTACAAAATATTTATAAGTATTGATAAAAAAAAAGAGCATTGTTTCATTTGTTAACGTTCCCTGTTCATTGCATATATTAGTCGAGCTGCGGCGTGACCAACTATCGCAAACAATCGAGGACGCTGATGATCATTGTGCCGCACTTCCTTAACCAGATGGCGTTTGTGCGTTGTTTTTGTTTGCACCGCGTCTTACTACCCCTCCGGGCTATTCGTAGTTAACTCTACTACCCGCTTCGATGATCGAATGTTCTAATAAGGCGTCACTCTCGCAATAGACTGGGTCGCCCATGACGGAGAGATCGAGTTTCGAATTTCAGAAGGGTGTCTTTTTCCTAAATGGGTTTTCAATTCGCCCTCCACACAAATTCGGGCGCACTTCCTCAAAATTCAAACTTCTCGTTCCAAACACATTAACTTTATTAGTATATGTACATATAAGGGTCACTCTCGGCTAAAAGATAATTAATGTTAGGTTTTTTTTTATATTTTAGATAAAATATGTCGTTAGGCTAGTAACTATAGCTTATTTTGGTTGGAAGAACGGTAGAGAAAATACAAATATATTTTTTTGCGGCCAACATTGATAATATTTTGGTATATTATTTGTTTTATTTATAGGTACTAACACTATCTAACAAAAGTGACAACTTCAGATAACATGACTTGATAAATGGATATATTAAAATTGTTTTAGTAACTTTAGTAACTAACTTATACTGTCTTTCCTACCAAAATCATACTATAGTTCCTGAAAAATATATTAGACTGTGATGAAAAGCGTTTAGGGGATTTTTATCTTTGGGAAATCGTTGTGTTGGATATTTTGGAATTCTATTTTGTCTGCGTTGTTGTGAGTTAACTTCAGCTTTTAATAAGGTGGTATCCTTAAGAATATTTTTTAAGCATCATTAACCGGGTTGATTTATTGAAGCCTGAATTAGGGGTATTTTGATTAAACTTTAAATAAACTTTTTGATATACATGATTCATGACAATTTGAAAGATTTTGTGCTTGCCAGGTGCTCATTAGGCATATTTAACATAAAAAAAATATATTTTCCCTTGCACCATTCAAGAAACACAAGATTGAGATTTAAAAAAATGAATGCATATGCTACTATATTAATATAAATTATAGTCTACAAAATGTTTTAATTTCTCAAAAGTGTATTCAAAATTTTCTTTTTAATAGAACCCGCCTCGGTGGCGTAGTTGGCTAACGCGCTAGTCGTGTTGAGCTCGACTGCCGAGGACGGGGAGATCGAGGTTCAAATCTCGGTCGGGTGAACTGAGGGCGGTTTTTCCTAAATTGTTTTCCATTCTCCCTCCACGCAAATGCGGGTTCACTTCCTCTAATTCAACCTTCCCAATTCCTAATCCATTTGCGTAATTAGTACTTAAAAGCGTATAACCCGAATGGGTAGTAAGACGCGGTGCTAATATTGTTATTATTATTTTAATAGAGACTGACCCATAAACCCAAAGGGGTAGTAAGACGCGGTGCTAAAAAAAAGTGCTTCGATACAGAAATACTCAAATATATTGGCAACATTTGGCCCGAATTCAAATATCACATGTCTAGATTTGTGACAACATTGACAAATTATGGTAAACAAATTAGAAAATATATTTTAAAAGTCTATTCAATTCTTAAAAATGAATAGTCGATATAATATTTTTCTTGAATAATACCCCGTGTTTTTAATTTTGACGGGACATATAGAGGTAATTAATTATAGCGAAATAAAAAGAAAGGCCAACGCATCTTCTCCTCCCATTCCATAGCCCTTGTTTTGCAGTCGGAAATAATTGACTACGAAAGCTAAAAAAAACAAAACTTGGGTAACATTTCCTAAGAACTATATAACATATAAGCTACATATATATATTACAGGTTTTTTGTATGTTTAAAATATGTATGGGTTAAATATTATTTGAAGAGCACAGGGGAAAAGGGGGAAAGTTCAATTTTAGCTCAAATTGAGTTGGTGCTCCCATCTGTTAGACAATCATGAGACCTTTCTACTGCACTTTATATTACGATTAAAAGAGGCCCCTGTCTTATTTAACAAAAAATGTTTGTGTCCTTTGTCTGGTTTGAGAGATAAAAAAAGCTGCTACACTGGAAAATGTGTGGAATGTAACTTTACATTTTTTTCCTCTGTAGGCTACCCTTAATATATTTTAGGTCCGGGTCTTATTTATTACCCGTTCGGGTGTACGCGTAATTACTAAGTATGCTAATGAGCTAGGGATGATGAAGGTTATATGTAGATAAGTGTACCAGCATTTGCATGGAAGGTGGGTGGAAACCTTTTAAGACAAACCAACCTATCGGTATTTGAATTATAATCTCCCTGTCATCGGCACCAAATATATATATATATAAAAAAAAATTGCGTGCAGCTGCGTTGGAAGATGTCTTTGAGGAAAGCTTCGGCGTTGGAACGCACCGGAGCATCGCATGGGACTAACCTGTCTGACCACTCTCACGGCGGGGAGTGAGGGCATTACCCTAATTACTCGATACTAGACCGCTCCGCCTCGCGCACGGATATTATTACGTTGGCACATCTCGTGCCATTCATGTTACCCTTCGTGTACTCTGTTAGGTAGCAAGATTACCTTGCATAATTCAACTCTGGTATAGCTTATATAAACAGGGGTCGCCAACCTTTTTGGCCACCGATCGGCTTATTAACTTAACAAAGCAGGGCAAGGTGTCTATCCGGGAAAATCCGGGAAAATCAGGGAAAACTGGAATTAGTCGGGGAAAAATGGGAATAATTCGGGAATTTGGTAAATTACAAAAACAAATATGGGAATTGTTGTTTTACTCAAAATATGAAATATAGTAATAATTATATCAGTAAATACAATGTAATTCAAACGTCTTTTTTTTTGTAGCTGTGTAATATATTTTATAATTTTCTAATGCCTAGTAGACTGTTAATACAGCTTAAAAAAATATGTTTATTTAAATTTTAAAACTTATTATTAGTCATATAAAAGATTAATAAAAATGTGGGGTAAGACGGGGGGGGGGGG
>CABFVX010000710.1:0-60922 GCA_902151425.1 Timema shepardi | reverse complement strand
GGGAAGATGTCTCCTTAGTATCACCAAACACGAATCGGAAACTGTGGAGCTGTACGTGTGTGAAACTTGGAGGTATCCCAAGCGTAGCTGGTGCTTGGAGCTGCATCACGGTCAGCTCACAAGTAGGCCCTGCTGGTCGGTCGGTCAAGCACCTCCTCCTCCTCCTCCTGTCTCCCAAAGACCGGAGAGATGCGCCCAACACTTCTGTAACGTGTTCCTTCTACTGGTGTTGACAAACTCAATTTGACGTTCCGGTCTTCCGTGCACGCGTGTCTTGTCTGTCCGCTCTCTCACGTCGTCAAGTCTGTGATATACTTCTTCTTCGTGATGGTGACTTGTTAGATCTGGGGACTGGTTGTGGTGTTATAACATACACGAGGATGAGTTAATTACGTACTATAGTTTGTTCTCGTTCAGCTAAACTGTCTCTTGTCTGCTTTTTGTTCAACCCTCGACATTGCGTGTGCTGGCTCATAAATTGCTTCAAAGTGTCCTTAAATCGTCACACTTTTTGTTTTCTTAGTGTAGTTGACTTTGAAAAAAAAACACGTATAAAAACCTCTAGAAGTGTTAGCGATTGTTTTTAGATGGATATTTCTAACTTAATGATGTGAAATACTCGTGCTGTCCAAATCAACGCATTGGTTTCTGCATGTATTCTAGGAAAGAAAGACCAATAATTGTAATTTATGAGCTTAAATTGGTGCTGACTACATCTTAAGCGGCCACTTAAGGTTTTTTTTTACTACGGGCGAGAGACTGTAGTTGAGAATTTAAAGATTTCAGCACACGTTTATGAACGTTTTTCGACTGGAGTGACCTGGTCCCATTTTATTTTACACCCCCTTAACTCTCTTTCCTTTACCTTCTGCTCACAAGGTCGTACCACCCTTTTTTTGGTGCCACATCGCTCCCTGCACGAACACTTTTTTTTTTCATTTGAATAATGATTTTCCTTCTACAATCTTCCCCTTGTTTCCCTTATGCGCTCGATATTCGTGGAGTTTGATATTTGCGTGAGATAAACTTTATGCTAATATACATTATGAAGTGCACATTTATGTCTTAAATCTGGGCGATTTTATTTCAGACTTTGTTATGCAAGGTCATTGCCGCGTGTATGTTGTGGGTGTTATCTTTACACACTCTTTTTTAATCTCCTATAACGTTTTTAGTTTATATAAGTTTACTCTGAAGCGAGTAATTTTGGGTGGAGCTTATTGCGAAATAAAGTTTAATCCAAGCATAAAAAAGGATTAGAAACACTCAACCTAGAATTTTCAACATTAACGCAGTAAATTTACCCCCAAATAAACGGGAAACCGATAAGCATTATAATTTGTTAAATATATAAATCTGGGATTTAAAAAAAAAAACATAATTATATAGCCTATAAATCAAACATCATTCGAGTTTATCTCTATCCGCTTTTCTCAAGTTACTTAAAATTTCTAGGGGAAATAGCGTGTTTTTACGAACGTGACCTTATCCTACTGACCTGGAAATGAGCGTGGCGGTTTGATTCGGCGTGTGTGCCAACAGCTTGATGGTTCTGGTGTCCCTCCGGTGAGTGGTACAACTAACGATGTTGGGGTCACATGCCCCGGGACCTCTCTCCTAGTAGACAGACCGAGAGATTAGCTTCCACCTGTGCCCCTTTACCCACGTGTGGGCATGTGTTTTCTTAGTTGCTTGAACTCTCCAGCGCGTGTGTGTGTCGAACAATGTTCACGCTGGCTTTTTATATAACAGTAACTTCCGACATATTTGATAACATCCACTCTCAGTACATTTTAATGTGACATATAATTATGTCTTGTTAGTCTTAAACTCGGTGCGCTTTTAACCGGAATAGCTAGTTTACTGACAACATAAATAATCACGCAGTTATTATTATAGGTGTGTTTTATTGCATTTATTTTACTTCGCAAAGAAAAAAATTGAAGGAAAGCTTTTTATCAACGAATACTATTAAGTGAGTGGAAACAATAATATGCAAAAATCAATCGTGTGTGAATTAAACATATTTTGGATTCACCCAAGTAAAGTGTCTTGTTTCCATCAGTGGTCTTTAAACGTGTGTGTTTAATGTTAAATACGATCTGAGGAAACTGTGCGGTCACTCTGGTCGAGGTCTCGGCCGTTGATGCTGGTAGCGTCAAACCCCAATGTGTGGAACGAGTTCGATAACATTATATTCAAAGTGTAACTGGTCAGTCCTCTATGCTACAGTTAATCACACACGCTCTGACGACACAGATATTCAGGTGTAACGGTCTCGCCTAGGAACTTGGTCTAGGAATACACCTCGGCTCTATAACTCGCGCCAGCGGCGAACATCACGCCGGAGAGCATCTTCCTGGTCGTTTCTGCAGCTGTCATCTTGGTAGCGCTGCTTAGCTCCGATTAACAGCGCTGTTTTTTTTCGCATACTAACGTAGCCAAGTACGTTGAGCGCGTGTTGTGTGAGTGACTGAGGGGAAGTGGAACTGTGATGACGCGATACTAGTTAGTAAATAAGGAATCAACATGTTTATTTGGTCACATGAGTAGAGCTGTGATAGCGATTTTCTCGTGATTCGTCTTCAAAATAGATATCGTCAACTGTTCCGACTAGTGAAGTGTGTGTACTTTCAGAAACACTTAGGAAAACTCCCACCCCCAACTGATATTGGAGGTTTATATGGAGAGCGTGGCTATTGTTGTCTTGACCTTGGTCACGTAGAATGTAGTGGAGTATGGTGCGAACGAACGTTGTCACTCGTCATGATAAAGAAGGATGGTAGTGCCGACATTTGTGTTCGAGAGACACCCTAGGAGACGACAATTCGATACAGGGTGAGTTTGGACTTTTTTAAGTTAACAATCACGTTTGTTTCAATATTTAATTGTTTAAGGTGGGGTTGAAGACACGATGAAAGAAAAGTGTTTTTTTGCCGGTTTTATAGCAAAACTATTTTTGGTCAAAATAAACCAAATTTGGCTCCAGTAGAAATAGTTTAATTTTCTTCACACCCGCGTCGGTGACCGCCTGGTCTAACGCGCTACTCTCCCGCAGTAGACTTTTCCAAGCAAATGCGGATACACTTCCTTTAAATATAACCTTCCTTATAGCTAACACTATTGACTTAATTTGTACATATGTGTATAACCCAAACAGTAAGAATTTGTGCTTAAAACTTTTTATTTCACTTGGTGATATCAACAGTTGTTGAATATTTGTCATGAACATACCAGCATTAGATGACAAAATTTTTAAATGAAGAGAAAAAGTTGTAATCAAATTCCAGGACACCCTGAGGTCACCATGGGGAGAAAATTAAACTCTTGTATATGTTTCTACCAGAGAAAGATTATATTTATTTTGGCCAAAAAGTTTTGCTATAAAAACTGCAAAAACACTGCCCTTAACTCCCGCTCCCTACGTCCCCACCTTAAAGGGGCTGCTTAAGATATTTTCAATCACATGTTGCCAATTGAAAATACTTACCTTTAACATTGCACGAGTTGGATGTTTATAGGAATGAATACATAACTATTTTCTATGAACTTATATAATATAGACTTGTAAACACAGTTTAAAAGTTGACAGTTTCCACAACTAAAAGTTCAAAAATTCACATACAATTTTCATTGATCATTAAGAGACCTAAATGTCCGGGAAACGAATCGGGGTAATTTAATAAAAGGGGAAGGGGGGGGGGGCGCGGTTACTACACAGTTTGTATTGCAATTTCAACTTTACTACTTTCTTGTTTCCTATCCTATTGGCGGACAGCTCCACCAAGTAAGGCTATAGATATAAAACCTTTTGGTTTCTGCCCGACTATTATAGCGCCTTAAAACCCGCACGCAGACTCACGCCAAGCTCTTCTCGTGGAGTTTTCCGGGGACGGCGAGCTAGGGGTTCGAGCCTCGGCCGTAGGTACTGAACTTTTTTTTTCCTCAATTATTTTCCAACATACCTCCACGGTAATGCGCCTCCAAATTTCACATTCACCATCCTTGCCCCATGTAGAGCGGTTAAATGGGGATAGACCGGACGGACGGGTATTGAGACGCATTAAAATAAATAAAAGTTTAGAGTAGAAATCATGGTGGCTACTGGGAAGGAAAACAGAAATTTCAGGAAATACGTGGCTAAATAAAACATTAGTTTCGCGGCATAAAGGGGCCGTCTCGGTAAGCGAGAAATTTCCGCGCAGACCCTTAACTCTAACACAGTATTTAATTATACGGTGCTTTATTTCAAAATAAATTCCAAAGATTCCAAAAAGGCTCTCTTTCCTTAACAATCCTATATTTTGAGTTTTATAAATAGGAAAAAAAGGAGAAAATTTGACATCAACTCATTTTCAACAACTTGGTAAACATATTTGCGAAGCTATGAGACAAAGCTCGATTAAAAAGAGGCTCTCTATTTACCCTCCCTCTAACAAATAAATAAATTTTTTGATAGGCTCACAACATAAAATCTAAAAATATTTGAGAACTAGCAGTGAGCTTTCCTCTCTGTCTTAAGATAAGAAGTTTCGTAGTTTTCTTTCCTCTATTTATTATTGACGTGACAAGGATCGTTGTCGATTAAATGGAAAGAGAGTATACGCGTATACAAATAGAGAAGTAGTTCCAGAAAACGACACAAACCATTTTATTTTAAGCCATATATATAACTAAAGCAAAAGTGAGTGATTTTGGTTTATCGCATGTTAACAAAATGCATTGCCAAGATATGTTATTTATTCTCACACGAGATGGTTGTGTAGTGGTATTTTATGCCACATTTACACAGTGCCACAAATAGTACCTAAACATTAAAAACAAGGGAAGAATTACATACAAGAATGTTGATATTTAGTAGCTGCTAGGACCAGCCTTAGTGGCCGAATGGTCAAAGACGTTTCTCTTGTGTTAGACTGGTCTGTATACTACGGGAAGATAAGGGCTATAATACTGTTAAGGTATACTCGGGTGTTTTTTTCCTAAATGATTTCCCACTCTCCCTCCACGCAAAGTGAGTAGTTTACCTCTAAAATGCTTCCTTCCGCATCCCTGCCCAATTAGAATAATTATCATGTATGAGTATAACATAACCAGATAGGGATACGCGGTGGTCAATGTAACAAACGGAAAAATTGTCATTCACCAAGGAAAAGGATTGTCAAGAAATATGAAAATTTTTGTCTGTGCAAACTGAAAACAAATCAATGAATTTTATAATCTTGAGTTTTTTATACACTTTTGAGAAAAAAAAAGGCTAAACATTTAACCCTGTTTTACTTGAACAATCGGTAAACTTCAAAATGTGTCCTTGCTGGGAGCGAGATGCCCTCCACCAGTGATTACTTGTCGGGAATCTGTTCGCGTGTAGTCGAGCAGCGATTGTTCTTGTCAGGGTGGGGGAGCTGTTAATTGGCTGGCTCGTTAGTCGAGATTGGAAGTACGAGCTAGGTGTTAGCCCAGAGGGCGGTCTTAGCAGACGACAAGTGCACGTCGCCTTCCAATTAACAACGCATACTCTCTAACTTGTTACACTGCTGGCTCAAAGACCCTTTTCCAGTTTTTATGAAAATGTCGAGAAATACCCTGAGACACCACCGGATGAAAATGTGAACTATTAACGACATTGAATACTTGGTGATTTCAAAGCTATTTTGCAAAGCAGGTTGCATCTTAACTTGACTCACCTAAGTACTCTTAAGCACTAATGCATTTGGACATCAATGTACAAGTTAAAAATAAAAATAATAGTCCACCTGGTGAGGCTTCTTGCCTATATAATGATAACACCCCTCCTCTTCATCTGACGAGTTTATACACTCATCTACTGTTTGCACCTGGGCAACATTGACGTGTTTTTAAAATGACACTTTTTCATATTTCTTATTCTAGATATACATGTGCTTCCGCAGATATTTATAATCTACATCCTGGCAAGAAGACCCCTACAGGCCATTTTCGCGAATAACCAAACAGCCTGAATTATAGGCGATTTATAAAATAAAAGTTTGCAAAAAAACTACTTCACTATAAAAAAAAACTTTTGTGACACTGTAATACTATTTTTAAAATTTATGGTTTTTGTTTCAATGCTATATCTTAAAAACTCGCCGAGTAAAACGTAAATAAATGCACTAGCATGGTAAATCCTATCTTGATTTGTCGCGACGGCTGAAGTTGGCAACGTCCTATAATATCTACATTTTTGTGTCGCTCTATTGGTTCCGCTAGCTTATTTTATACTTGTGTTTTGGGTTATTGGGTTTCCGATAAGTGACTTGTTATTAAAGAACTGGCTGAAGTAGCCGGCGTTGACCAGGGGAAATGTTTTTAGTTTAATGATTGTACTTTATTAAACATATATAAGTTAATCCAAGTTTTAAAATTACGGCTTTGAGGTGCACATATTCATGCACGGGGGCTGCAATTATTTTAACTGTCAATCTCGATGAACCAACGTTTGAAAATTTGTATGGGTTTTGATATTCATTGAATTTTCGTTTTAGTTACAATCTTGTATTGTACACTTGTCAGCAAAACAGTTTCTTGAGTCGCAATACTATTGGTCGTTCATATTATGTAGTTGACGATTTTCACACGACCATCACATACTCAGCCTTAAGGCTCCCCCAGACCGGCGCGAATAATTTGATGTAAATACGTGGCGGTTTACACACGTGTCTAAACCGACGTGGCGGTATAGAGCTGCGGCTGCGATCGTGCGACGTTTTTATTCGCGGCCAAGGCCTTTCCCGCAAGTTAAACACAATGGTAAAAGCATAAAAGTTAGTAAACATGGTTTTAAATTGTCCTATTTTATATGATTCATCACACGAAGAATACAAAAACACAAGGAAGAAAGACAAACTATGACTTGAAATCGGAAAATAATTAAATGGAAGTGTTAATTAATATTGCAATGTTTTATTAAAGGTATATAATTTTGTTTTAAACAAAATGTATTCATTGATTCAGTATTTTGCATTTGATATAGACTAATTTCAGAGTTGAGAAAAACCCGGATATTTAAATAGTAGGATTATATTAATCGAAAATAGTTAGTGAACTAGATTTAAAAAAATAAAAAACACTATTCCGTGCTGTAGTGGAGGTGCGATATAAATAAATGCTGCAAATTGTGATAAAAATATTCCCATTGGTAAGAATGTAGTTTATGGCTATACAATGAAAATAAGATGGGGAGGCATCACCTAAAGTGATGGGAATCCAAAATGGCAGCCATATTTCTCAATGGCTTCACGTGTTGAGATTTTGTAAAAAAACAACCACTTTTTAATAAATATACTAAATAGTGTTTAGTATAGGTTTGTATATTTTTGAGGTCAAGGATTTCATTTTTCGTGTTAAAATAGGCTAAGAATCAACATGGAGGACATCGATGATATTTCTTTGTACAAGGGGACGTTCTTATCACAATTTCACGACTTTGATTTTTTTTATCGTTAAAAAATATAAGATTGCTGTAAAAAGATTTCAATATTACTTGTAAACAGATTTTGTTATTACTTAATATGCTACTAATCCCTGTAAGCCATATTTTTCAGATGTTAGTACATTAAGATGGCATTTTAAAAATGGTAAAGTGACTCCGATTAGATTTTCTTAGTGACATTTGTGAGAAGAAATCGAAATCTGTTGATTGAACTGTTTGTATACTGTGCCAAAAGACATATGCTGATAATTTGGTATGTCATTTTATTATAAAATAATACCTTAGTTTTTTTTCTTGTTCATCCTAACTATGCACGTTGGCTACCAATTCTTTTTGATACAAAGGTTCAACTACCAGATATACTCCGCTCATTTTCTTCATACCAGTTCGTGATAATAAAATCACATAGAATCTTCTCACCAATCAGCGTAGGCCAACCACATGAACAAAATAATGCAATAGTGAAAGGGGATTGTGGTGCATCAGCACCGCAAGAACGTATAATGAATGCATAGTGGACCGAAAGTGTGGTCCTATTATGACGCAAGCAAACCCATGCTAATGTCCATTCAGCATCTACCTAGTCAAGTTCCTGCATACGGCCCCAAGACTTTGGATGGTTGCAGAACCATAAATCCGTCGGTTAATACAAGAATTTGAGAGTGGCATTCAGCCAAAACCTAATGAAAACAAGTAAAATATATTGCTAAAGTTCGGGCACTTTACAACATATTAAAAGAGTTTGGACACACTTTTTTCAGAAAATGTTGAACTTATTGTCATCGACAGCAGAATTACTGTACACAAGAAAGTTAATGCAACAGTATACTCAGCAGAGTCGACTGATAGATATTACGCTGTTCCACAGTTTCATTGAGGAGTGACTAGTAAAAAATTCAACATTATTTCAAACTTTTAAAAAGAACAACACTCCCCTGTTTAGCACTCCTGCGAAGAGTACTAGCAAGAGAAATGCTAAGCTTAATTCTATAAAAACAGATCTCCAACTGTTTTCCAGACTCTTTATAGTTACACAGAATCGCCAGTTGGATATGCAGAATTTTTTCAAACATGAAATTCAACCATTTATACCCGTGCTTTCTAGTAATGGGGAATTTCTATTAAGCAATATGGCTGACCTAATCCACATTTTAGTAGGTATTGTAGACAAGAATGGCCATGCCTTCCCAGGTACATGTGTTGTTATAGTTTATGATTGCAATTCTTACTTACATTTTAAAACCTCACTCCTCAAAGACATTGGGTGATTATTATGCTAACACATTTCACCCTCACATTTGTAAAGCCATATAAGTTTTTGGCTCTCAAAGAATTGAGTTAATTTGGGATAGATACAATACACCAGGTATTAAAAGGTAGAACTAGAAAGAAGAGGGAAGCAGGAAACAAGTGCTTTCCCATGTGAATTTACCCAAAAATTGGCAAGATTTCTTGAGGGATTCAAGTAACAAGGAAGAGCTCTTTAGTCTACTTAGAGATAGTGTTAAATACAATCACAAATGTACATGTTGTAACTACTACAGACGAAGAGGTTAAAGGAAATATTACTGTACAAAGTTTCTTAATAATTTGTGTTACTTGCCGTAGTCACGAAGAAGCTGACACAAGGATAACACTGCATCTCCAATACATGGTTCTGCTATACGTACTGTAGATACTGATGTCTTAGTTTTAGCAACTGATTACTTATTTACCTGGTCAACACTGGGTCTGGATATAGTTTGGATTGTTTTTGGAATAGGAAAGAATTTCATATTTATTCTGGTTCACGCTCTAGCTAAAGCAATTGGAAGGGAAAAGGCTATTGCTTTACCAGTATTTCATGCTTTCGCAGGCTGTTGTTGTAATCCTAGTTTCACAGGTGTACCATCTACGTCTCACCTTGAGGACTATTTGAAATGTGTGCCGATAGATGGCATTTCGCGCCCATTGAGGTCAGAGATGGAGTGCATAAGAATAGGTAAGTGGTGTATGTATTGTTGAACAAGATAGGACTGACCCGTGCGCCGCACGAGGTAGAACAGTGTTAGACGGAAAACATTTCTTTAGTGCCCAGTGGGCCAGTGTATTAGGGTGTTTAAGTGTATTCTGTTTCATTTGCCTTACAATATTTGGAGCCAACAAAGTTAATCACTAATATAATTATGTTAAACTTAACCTCACTGTGTTTTCTTTACAAGTTGATTAGTTTTATTTTGTAAACAAATAACGGGGGGAGGGGGGGGTAACTGAGTATCAAAGCACATTTAGTGGAATTTTCTCGGTCAGTGAGGTGACGTGACTGTGTAGTGACGTATTGGTACTACGTTGTGTCGGGAAAATGTATCTAGTGATAACAAAAGGGGTACACAGGGAATATAAAAAAATCAACTATGGAAGATATGGATGTTCTTTAAAGATGTTACTACTGCATTTTCATTCATATCACAACAGCAAATTTCTCTCCCTACGGAAATTTTATACAATATTGAACGATACATATTACTACTGTACTGTTAAACCAATAACAATACAAGTGTTAATGATGCAAGACAAGAGTTGTTCATGACAAAAAATCGTCTGCTTGAAAGTCTTCCACCGACCAAGGGCGCATTACAACAACAGTTATAACGTAGTGCTTTCCAAGCTGGACACATTTGAGGACAAGCGAACAAACGCACAATATGTGTATCATCTCCAGCCGAATAGGAATGGTGGTTATATGATGTATCATGGCAGATGAAATGGTCGGAGCTGCAAGAAATTTCTGAGTCATGTAAAGAGCTAATCATATGTATGTGCGAAATCTGTAAGAACAAGTGTGACTGTAGAATTGTTGGCTTATCTAGTACATTATTGTGCAACTGTAACAACTTGTAGGGAAAATGATGTAGTGCTGGCCGATGTTTTTATTTTTGAAAACTATGTTTTTAAAAGACAATGTTCAATTTTGTAATTATTATTATTATTAGCACTGCGTCTTACTACCCGTTCGGGTTGTACGCACTTACGCTAATGTGTAATGGTAGGGTGATTGTGAGAAGAAATGGAGGACCTACAGTTTAACGTGGAATCCAAACCACGGTGGAGTCCTGGCAAATTTTGTAATAAATTAAAGAATTAATAAATACACTTTTTTTTTTACCCAGTTCGTGGGACAAACGAGCCCTTTTATTATAGCTTAGCCTTTTTTTAACATGAAAAATGAGATGCTTGACCTCAAAAACATATAGATCGATACAAAATACTCTTTTGTATGATGATTAGAAAAAAAGTTTGGATAAAACCTCATCACGTGTAACAATTTTGAAACTTGGCCGCCATCTTTGATTCTCATAATTTTTGGCTATGTCTCCCCATCTTATTTTTATTGGATAACCTTGAACTATATTCTTGCCAAAAGAGATTTTCTTATCACAATATGCAGTTTTTTCATGATTTCTGTTGTGTAGCACCTCCACTACTGCGGAAAAATACTAACCCGACATTTTCTTACACTTCTAAGGTAAGTAGCAAAAAGTGCCTCTTCTTCACCCGATGAATCATGATATATTTTAACACAAACTCTGCTACTAAAGTGATGCTTCAGTGTGAATGAACACGCGAATTTTGTTGCCGCTACGAATAATTCGCGCCGGTCTGGTGGAGCCTTGAAACTATGAGTGAAGAATGGCATGGGACGAATTCTCAATATCTCAGTGGCATGCTAAGCCAAAAGTATCGGGTTCGATTCCAGTGTCAAAGTGTCATTTTTCAACTAATTTAAATTAGTTTGAGGGAAGGTTGACGTAGTTCCCAAATATAAATTATTATTCAGTGAGGAAGGTATCGGACGCAAATTGTTCCTGGACAGAAACTTAGTTCTCTAAGCGTTGCTGGGAGGACGCTGTGATGATGAGAATTCGCGCTCCAGCGTAGGCGAGGCTCTCTGGGCAATCAGACACGCTCCACGCCTCTCTAAGGTGCCCGTTGTTAGTCTCCTTCGACCGAATCTCCTGCAAGAGTTTTCTACTGCGGGATTGCTATATACACCACGTCATCGCACGTCTCAAAAGGACAAGACGTTAAACTTTGAGCAAAGGAACTGACTTCATACCCGCATCGGTGTTCCCGCGGTTTATGTCGTCAAACTAACGATATATTGAATGACGGCTGACGGGAGAAGTGTCGAGGTTTAAATCTCGAATGGTTACGCTTGGGGGTGGGGAAAATGGGGGCGGTATCTCTAATAAATCATTCACTTTAGTTTTCCATTTCCCCGTTTACCCTAACTCTGGTGCATTTACCCAAAGCTTCCCTCCTCAACCTCACTTATGAATTAAATTTTTTAATAACATTTAAGAAAACATTCTAAATGGATCTTTCGTAAGGAGTGTAGAACATAGTAAAAGTTAAGACTTAGATATTATCTTAATAATTAATTATTAATGAAAGTATAGGTTAAAATTGGTTGATAATTTTAGTATATTGTGTATAATTGATATTATAATTAATATTTAATACCTAGTATGCTAACATCCTGTAAAGATTAATCATAATATCAACTATACACAATATACTATAATTATCAACCAATTAAAACCCATACTTTCATTAATAATTAATTGTCAAGATAATATCTAAGACTTAACTTTTACTATATTTAATAGCCGTGTTTTGATGTATCATATAGATAAAGTATTACAATGATGACAATTTTCAACCTCGAAATTATTATGGATCTTGGAGTTTAATATGTTCTCCCGAGCTCAAAAAGGGTTTATTACGATTCTTTCTGTCTATCTGGGGTTAAATCCAAAATGGTTCAACAAATTTTGTTAGAACTTGATGTTTAGAAGTTAGATTAGTTCGAGGTAAAATCGGGATTCTGATTCTTGTTCCAGAATTTTGGATAGTTTACTGATTTTCGAAAATTTGAATTATTTCTTAGATTGCTTTAACGATTGTGTTCAAAATAGTTATCATTGGAGCTATGTTACCTGCCTAAGTTAGGTGCTATCCCTGGATTGAAACTATTCCAAGTCCTCTATTCGATATTATTCAGTAAATTACAATGTTTATTTATTACATAGCTAGGTGACCTGGTGGTCTAGGGGAAAGGTGTCGAACTTCTGCGCTGGAGTCCGGGGTTCAATCCTCGGTCCTGGCACAAATTTATCTGATTGCAAAACTCTTCACCTCTGACAAGACGTGTATTAATCACAACTTTGTGAATGTGGGGAATGCCAGGCCTCCACCGTGGTTCGGATTCCACGTTAAACTGTAGGTCCTCCATTTCACCTCACAATCACCCCCAATAATAATTATAATAATACATAACCTATAAAATCGTAAACAAACCCATCGTTAAAATAGTGATTTGAACATTGTATTTACATTAATGATTTGACTTCTTCCTTGTTTTTATTTTCTCTCCACATCTTGATATCCTTATTGACTATCCGCATTTAATATCTCTAATGGAAAAAGGAGGTAAAATTTAAAAGATGCCCATTGCGGGTATCACTTTTGTTTTGTTTGTTACAGCATGTATTACCAGAGTGGATAAGTAAGGGTGTGAAAAAAAACACAAGTACTGCATTAGTTTCAGACAATTTTTCAATTCAAAAGTTTCACATTTAACTTACTAAAATTCTGATTCCATATTCTATTAATTTATCTGATTTTTCTAAGGGCTTGAAGCAATAATGTGCTATGTCACAACAGCTTTAAGAGCTATAGCTATTTTTTGTATGTTCTTATACGTCTGTACCTAGATATGAACATATAATATATTTTATATATGTCTACTTTTGGAAGTTTATTTCTTTTAGCACCGCGTCTTCCATTTCGGGCTATACGCTTTTGTATGCAGTTCGGACAAACTACTGTTTATTTAGTCTTATAAATGATTGCATTTTTAGAACCTTGAACATTAATATCTCAGCCCCCGCATCGATGGTCTGTCTAATGGTCCAATGCAGCGTTTCTCAAACTGTGTTCCGCAGAGCCCTCGGGCTCCACCATAGTTATCTCAAGCTCCGCAAGGAAATTCTATAGTATTATTTGTTTTTCACACTATAAAATAGCATCAATAATTAGGATTAGCAATTTTTTTAAATAAAAATAAAGGGCATTTTGCAAAAGGTAAAGAATTTTTTCCGTTTCTTTTGTAATTTTTTACTTTTAAAGTGAAACTCTCTATTGAATGTTAATATTAGTGTACCAAATTTTATCAGAGTTCAAGCAAGTAATTTTTCTTGGTGCAAGAACTCCTTCGGTTTAGAATGTTTGGGAACCTCTGGTCTGCTGGGCCGGATTAAGGTGGGAGTTTAAGGGACGCGATAAAAAGTTAGTGTTTTTTACAGTTTTTATAGAAAAATCATTTTCTTTGGCCAAAATTAATAAAAAAATTGCTCCATTAGAAACATAGTTAAATATCTTTCATGAGCATAACTGTATTAGATGACAAACTTTCTAAACGAAGAGAAAAAGTTGTCATTAAATTCCAGGACATTCTTGACAGATATTTAACAACTGTTGAGGCTTTAGGGGCCTTCGCCAGATGGAGGTCCTCCAGAAATTAAATGAAAAGTTATTTCATTTTGTGAATGCCGGCTCACTATACAAGTAGCCTAATATAAATTATATGTTTAAAAAGGAGTTTATATAAAATACTTTATATATATTTGTATTAAACATATTAACGGCAAAACAAAAACACTAATGTATACATATACATTGTATTCTTGAACTATTTTTTCTCTCTTTAAAGATATTATTGGGAGCCTCACAGTACCTGTAGCCCAGGGACATACAAAATCTAAAGCTGACCCTGATGGTCTAACGTGTCATTCTCGTGTCAGCCTGGATGGCTAGTGACGAGGATATTGGGGTTTGGATCCCATTCTGATGTATTGAGGGGGGTTGTTCTTAAATAGTTTCCCCACTCTCCCTTTACGAAAATTCTGAAACATTTATTATAACATTATTACTTCTTCGTCCTTATTCCATTAGCAAAATTAATATATTCATGCGGAACCCGGACCCGTTGGAAAAAAAAATCTCAGATCTACTATTTTGGAGCAAGTCGTATTATTACCCAATCCCTTCATATATATTTGCATGTGTGTACACTCCGCTTACCCTCAATGGTAGCAGTCTTATTTTGATGAAATTCCGTATGGCCCTCATATAAGTGAGTTTCAACATAGTGGAATCATGCAGGGTACGCTTGATACACCTTAGGCCTAGGAGGCCCATTCTGGAAGTACTTATTTTATACCAGAATTCCACTGTATTTCTGAAAGGCCTTTTATCCTAGCAAAATACTACTATACAGTTTATTCTGGTACGAAATAAGGCCTTCCAAAACAGGCTTCTTACCAAAATCATTGCTTACATTACACTATTGTAAAAGAAGGGTACATAAAAAAAAGCATTCCGTTATCTAAATGCCAATATGGCTGTTTACTATTGTTCTCACATGTCCCCACTTCCCCCTTCTCCCGTGGCTAACGTCGGGGCGGTGCCTGATCGATGCGCCGCGGCGGAGGAAAGGCGCGGCTCCGTCATGGCAATACTGCCCTACCCGTCGTGCACTCCGGTCTACTCAGTTAATCGCGGGCCCGACCACCGGTCACACGCGGGCTACCTCCTCAGCGCCCACTAGTTCAAAAAAAAAGGAAAAGGGGGCGTGGTAGTGATTCCAAGACGCATGCTTCTGGTCGCGTTCGATGTGACAGTTTGCTCTCCGATTCGCGCGTGGCTTTATCGTTTATATGTGGTAACCCTGGAATAGTTCCGATAGTACATAATTAAAAACAATTTGAGTACATCCCACTTAAAAGACAGATCGGTAGCCACAATTTATTATTATTTTCTCCCTCTGATATGGAATGTGTGTTTATTTTGGTACCTGCCAACTCATCTCGTGTCTGTAAAAGACTGACGTCATTCTGTTTTCCAAAATTACCAGCGAGATCAGCTGACTTCTGCCTACGGTTAGAACGGACGGCTTATGACGCGTAAGGCTGTTTTTAGACGTGTGATGTAAACAAGATTCCGATGCTCTAAAAAAATTGTTTAGGTTAATATCAAGGAAGTTACCTAAATGACGAGCTTAAAAAAATTTAGTGCTATAATATTGCTTGAAAATATTCTGGAAATAGTGTACGAGGTTGAACTTTTTAATTTTTCATTTGACCCATATGGGGCGGCCTTTTAAATCAACAAAAAAATGTTCGAATATTTGCGAACAAACGCCCGACATTTGAAACTTTCTATTCATTTTGTACGTATTTAATGTACTTTTTATTTACTGTGTATGCTTCAAGGAAGTGAACCCAAGACACCGAATAAACGGTTCGTTTCGTGCCCTATTCGACTTTGACGGTCCATGAAGAGGTAGTGTAAGCCTGTCTGTGGCCTATGACGTCACAAGTGGCAGTTTGACACCGCGACTAAGATATCTTAGAACATTTTTTTTTATTGTTAAGCGATCTTAGAACTAGGATGATCAATTTATTCGTATAGTAAATTGTTTTGTTCCGGTGAATATGTGGGTTGGAAACGGTGTGCGTGGGTGTGTTTGCCACGTATGGCACGGCTAGGGTTGAACGATCGAAGAAACAAACCTGTACGCTTGTGGTTGATTCCTCTTCACTTCAAGGTGAGCTGACAGTAATTAGGGCTTTAATCACAATCCTATTTTCACAAGGACAGATAGAAAAGTTACTACTTTATTTAATTTCATGTACTCTTACGTTAAGCTATGTGATCTGCAGTCGTGTGTGTGTGTGTGTGTGTATATATATATATATATATATAATGTTATCAATGTTGACGGCAGAAAAAGTTTTTTTCTAAAACCCTACATTTTACGAATCTAATTGTACTACTAATAACGCTAATAGACTAGATATGAAGGTAGAATTTAGAGAAAGTGTACCAGTATTTGCATTGAGTGAGAGTGGAAAACAATTTCTGGAAACAACTTTATTACGCCCGACCGGGATTCGAACTCCCATCTCCTAGTCATCGGCAGTCTAGTCTAACACAAGTGCGACGCCTTAGACCATACAGTCACCGAAGCAGGTTCACAAATTATTTTAATTTGGCTATGGAAAATCTTATATTCCAGGTTGGTTCGTTTATAGGAAAATAATTCAGTTATTGCTCGCGTGGGTGGCCGCATAGTCTAAGTCAGATGTCTTTAACCCGCGGCCTGCGGGCAGCCCACGATAACATTTTAGCGGCCTGTTGGCTCATGAACAATATAAAGTTATTTCAAAATAAATAAATGACAAACACAGATATTTGTTTTATACTATCAACTAAAAAAAATATTTTATGTAATTTGATAAACGATTTTTTGCTTTTTACATGAATCTAAACAAATGCATTTTTAACCGGCAAATGATAACTTTAGTAGAAGAGAAAAATCCCGCTACTTCTGCTATGAGAAATATATTTAAAAAAGGATAAAACAACAGAGAACATACTTTATCACAAGCGGATGTACTGAGGGTGGATTTTCCTAAATTGAGTCCCACTCTCTCTTTCCACACATATACACACATATGGGTACATTTACTTAACATTCTACATTATTCATTTCTTATTAACTAGTGTAAATATTCGGATGGCCAGAACGTGTAGTAAATAATACATGGTGCACAAAAAAAATATCAAAAAGACACAATTCAAGAGGAACTATCCACAGTAAATAAGTATTACACAGTGGTAAAATTCTGTATTGTGTATAGCCCGAACGGTTAGTAAGGTGCGGTTTGACATTTTTTATGCAAGTCTAAACTAAAAAAGGCATAAAGGTATGTTTGAAAGAACTATCAATTAGTTATTTATTATTACTTTAGTCATTTTGATTATTTTATACGGTGACATGTGATGAGGATTGATTGCTCACTCCAGCGCTATTCAACTCTTTTTTTTTGTACGCGTACCCCCAAAGTTGCTGGTGCATAATGCAAGTATTACATATTCTATAATCTACATATTAAATAAATCAAATAAATTATACTATATCCAAAATAATATATTAAATAATTAGTTTTAATTGAGAGAATTGTATGTTAATGTAAACATTTTAGGTTCCCTTAAGATATCTCCGGTTGAATAACACTTGTTTACACAATATTATGATTTATACAATAACCCTTTAACTGTCATCACAATATTCTATAGTAAAATGGTTCGTCTATTTATGATTTCAATATTGAAAATTTGAATTACTTACTTTCCTTCTCCCCGACACACTATAGTTTGATTCCTTTGATACTTTTAAAATACAAGGGCTATTTATTACGGAAGATTGTGTTTTAGTAATGAGAAGGGTATTTAAAAATTAGGGCGCCGGAATTCACGTTCAAGGATTAATGTTTTAAAAAAAATTTGGAAATCACAATTCAGAGGATAACCGTTATCGAATACAGCAGGGATTCAAACCAAGACGAATCCTTATTCCAGACCTTTCGGGTCATAATCAGTGAAGCAATGCTATTAACATAATCTGCAGCTACGCCAGGGTTTATTAATAATGTGTAATTAGTTGATAATTCGTGTAATTTATTTTTCTTTATGCATTCAAATTAAATGCATATATCTTATATAGTCATAATACGGCTAGAGGAGAGCTTTAGAAACTACTTTCTTATTTTATTGTGGTCTAACACCTGGCTCTGTTGGTATCGTCTCTGTCTACTGAGTTGAAGTGTACCAGGCTCGATACCCGGCATGATTGAAAAATTTAAAATGGTTGAAATTTGAGTTTTCCCTTTCACATTGATGAATTTACGGCCGGTGGCTGGATGCTGTGTCTGTTCGAGATTTAAGTTAGTTTATAAGTCTTGTGCTGAAATTATCAGTCGGCTCAAAAAGTGCACGTTAAATAAATCTAATAAATGAAAAAATGAAAGAAGAAAATTATTGTTAATTTTGAGGATTATAATAATAGTGTTAATTTTTATTGTTAATATTCGTTGAAAGTGTCACCATTATTGTAGTTTTAGTACTGTCAAATTCTCATGGGACGAACCTTATTTAACAGCTAGAAATAGATCTACTTTCACGTATTCATACGTCAAGTCATGTGATCTGAAGCTGTCACTTTTGATAGCTATCATGGATATCTATAAACTATCACTAATAATATAGTAAAATGGTATCAATGCTAAAAAAAAGGATTGTATTTTTAAAAGGTTTCTTCCTATCAAAATCCTACTATACAAGTGTTGGATACCGTGTTATTAATATAGCGTTTAAAAGAAAGTTTCTTCGATTCCAGCAACGGACAAACTTCCTTTCTGTAGTCCTACACAGTTTCACTTGATGAACTACAACTATGTAATCAGTAATATCCCTACTTAAGTGTATCATGCTGCACGCTCATTTTCCACGGTGGATAAAGACTGGCAATTCCAAGAAGCGAACGTCAGGCCCAACTGCTTCTACCATCATATTAAATATAATATGAAGACCCATTTATATTTTAAAATTAATATTGAAGCCCAGGCACAAAACATTAATTATAGTTAGTGCCTCACAGGCTAGTTTTTAACGTAATATTTCTTAAGGCTTGGAGCAATGCTTATGAAGAAAAGCTAGGAAAGTTCCAGGAAGAATAAAACAAATTTGTTAAAAAAATTGCTTATTTCAGTTGTCCTGTTCAAAACTCGTCCGTTAGCCAGGCACTTTTACCATCCACCTCCCGTTAAAAGAAAACGTTTATGACTCTTAATCTCATAAAAGATCATTTGTCATAGTTTTGCTAAAGGTTGATAAATAAAACTACGTCAATTGTGTGCAAACAAAATTTCAATAAAATACTCCCTTTTTTTAGCACTTTTTTTACTACCCGTTCGGGCTGTACGTATATATAATTACTCAAGTGGGGTAGGGATGAAGAAGTATTTTAGAGGTAATCTACCCGTATTTGCGTGGAAGGGGAGTGGAAACCCATTTAGGGAAAACCAACCTCGGTAGACTCGACTGAAATTCAAACCCCGATTTCCCCATCATATATACAGTATGTTCTTTACTCTTGAATTGGAAGGAGCTTGTCTAAATCGCGTTTATTTCCGCAGAGTTTCTTTCAGCTGAACCTTGATTTTTACAGGAAGCCCACTTTCGACAACCAACATTGATTAAACGTCATCAAAATTTGGCAATGTAGAAATTATGTCTTATTTGATTTATAATTTCTCTCGACCTCTCGTCAAAAAAATAGAATTCGAGGTTTTGATGTATGTCGAAGTTTAATGCAAGCAATCTGTATGTTTGTTACTAAGACCAGATCCGAAACCATTTTACCGATCGGTCAACCAAGGTTTTAATAAAGCTCCCCATAGGGGTTTTTGAAATTATCCATCCAACCCCAAAATTAAGGGTCGATTATTTAAGGGCCATAACGAGAAGATATTGATTTTCTCAAAACCGGCTCTAATGATTTTATTAGAGACCCGTGTCCACGCACTATTCAATATTACAAACAAAATGGCGCAACTGATTTTCCCATTAAAATGACTTTGAAAATACAAACATAAGCAGAAATTTCCAATTTCTATCATCTCTCTCCAACTCTTTGAGATAATAAATAACCTATCATTGAAAATTTGTAGAACTCTTAAAAAGATACAACTTTCATTTGAAATAATATTTTATAAAATCAATATTTTTGAGTTATGGGCCAATATTTATTTTTAAATATAGTTTTGGTAAAAATGATTGGTTTATGTTTCTGTAATAGTTTATATTATTAGATTTATACTATTTGGTGAAATTATATGTTTTTTTTCACCATTATGTTTCCATAACAATGTATATTATTTCGATTCACATCTCTCGCGAGTTTTAAGTAAATGTCTTCATATTTTGGTAAAGATTCACCTCACAGACTTTCTCGTTCCTCTAGCTAAAAATGGAGACATATTTTACTTAATTAATATCCATCCCCCATATCATATCTGTCCCTTTAAATTGCTCTGTTAACTAAATTAAGATATGCTAAAACTAATTGATCACTGAATGTTTCACCATTACTAGAATTAATTTAACCGGTTGTGTAGGAAAGACTTGTGCCAGGTTTTACTTGAATTGCTGCCTTGTCACTCCTCCCTCTCGATCAATTATTCTTGTTTACTAACGGTCCAAACATAACTCGAGAACACGATCAGAATAGCTGGAGTTCACTTCAAGTCAGTTCCATGTATTATGATGTTGGCTCTGTAAATACCGTAAGCTTTCTTTTATTTTTATCAATTTTAACTGGGCTGTATGCATTTATGTTATACTCGTATCTATGATTTCGCGACCAAATATAATCATATTTTCATAAATTACTGATGTCAGACAGTTACTAGATATACTTTCACGTGATCATACGTCAAGTCATGGGATCTCCATGTTATCAATTTTGCTATTTGTTATCAAGCTATTTCAAATGATGATGATACTATTTTACTTTATAATCAATGTTTTCAGCAAAAATGTTTTTTTTTAAATAATTTATACGAACTTCTTCCTACAAAAATCCTTCTTTACCTATTGATCTAAGTGTTTCGGGTTCGATTTCCGGAAAAAACATAATATATATCATTTTGGATGGGGCTATGTTCCCTTTCAATAAGTGGTAATGTGAGGAATACCAGGTCTCCACCGTGGTTCGGATTCCACGTTAAACTGTAGGTCCTTCATTTCATCTCGCAATCACCCTAACATTACACATTAGCGTAAGTGCGTATAACCCGAACGGGTAGTAAGACGCGGTGCTAATAATAATAATAATAATAATAATAAGTGGTAAATTAATGACCTGGGGTCTGGTCCATGTAATTTGTATTATTATTGATTAGTATACGTCGCTGCCACGAACTTTCTATTGCCTCATTCAAAGATAATATTTATAGGATATTGTATTGATTAATGAAGCAATCTAATAAACCGCAATATTTATTACACCGTAGTAGGATTTCAAAGTTTCGCAACATGTGACGAGTCCTGGAGATAAATTACTGTTATTTTTCGGTAACTAGCGACAGGCCTTTAGACGCCCTGGTCTTTTTGACATTTAGCGGTCAACTTTTTTTAAAATTAATTTGTATTTTAAGCTTCATCAATGATTCTTCAAGTATTTAATAGTGTTAGCAATATACATTTCTAACTCTTTTGCGAAATAATTGAGCGTGATTTTGGTAAGACTCCTTTTTGGAACTCAACCTTCATATTTATATTATCCAAATAAAAAACAGTAATAAGGGTACAAGGCAAGACAAAATAACACTTGTGCAGAAATAATATTTAAATACACAATAACTTTAAATGGTTCCTTTTTCTTTTTAAAAAACAAACAAATGTTAATCACAAGACAACGAAGAACGTCTAACATAAAATAGGAAAAACCTAACTAATGTTACAGTGGGAAAGGGGAGGGTCCAGGAATATTTTTAGAGAAAAGCATAAGGGGAGGTCAAAGTGGCCCTAAAACGTGTATAGATATTTGATAGAAAAAAGTTATCATTAAAAATCCTAACATTACACATTAGCGTAAGTGCGTATAACCCGAACGGGTAGTAAGACGCGGTGCTAATAATAATAATAATAATAATAATAAGTGGTAAATTAATGACCTGGGGTCTGGTCCATGTAATTTGTATTATTATTGATTAGTATACGTCGCTGCCACGAACTTTCTATTGCCTCATTCAAAGATAATATTTATAGGATATTGTATTGATTAATGAAGCAATCTAATAAACCGCAATATTTATTACACCGTAGTAGGATTTCAAAGTTTCGCAACATGTGACGAGTCCTGGAGATAAATTACTGTTATTTTTCGGTAACTAGCGACAGGCCTTTAGACGCCCTGGTCTTTTTGACATTTAGCGGTCAACTTTTTTTAAAATTAATTTGTATTTTAAGCTTCATCAATGATTCTTCAAGTATTTAATAGTGTTAGCAATATACATTTCTAACTCTTTTGCGAAATAATTGAGCGTGATTTTGGTAAGACTCCTTTTTGGAACTCAACCTTCATATTTATATTATCCAAATAAAAAACAGTAATAAGGGTACAAGGCAAGACAAAATAACACTTGTGCAGAAATAATATTTAAATACACAATAACTTTAAATGGTTCCTTTTTCTTTTTAAAAAACAAACAAATGTTAATCACAAGACAACGAAGAACGTCTAACATAAAATAGGAAAAACCTAACTAATGTTACAGTGGGAAAGGGGAGGGTCCAGGAATATTTTTAGAGAAAAGCATAAGGGGAGGTCAAAGTGGCCCTAAAACGTGTATAGATATTTGATAGAAAAAAGTTATCATTAAAAATAATCGCCCCCCTCACCCGTGTATTTATACAAAGTAGGCATACGCACTTGCTTGAGCAAACAATCTGTTTGTGTGTAACAACAGACGTTTGTTTTCTGTTCTGCTTATAAGCTTTCAAAATTATTAAGAGGTTTCGTATGCTTAATTATTCTCGGTGTTGCCGTTTTGAATAAACACATTTGTAGACAGGTCCACCAAATATAGAATTGTACATGATGTAAGCTCTCTGCACGTTTAAAAAAGAAAATCTTGAGACTGCTCAGGCTATATTGTTTTGTGCACCTTGTTTTATCTTTATATTATATGGCGTAAGCATGAGAAATGCAACTCAACGGTTGGTGTAACCAAATTTTGCTAGACATAAGATGTCATTTAACATGGTTCGCCAGTATGGACGCACCGCGAACTTGGAGCGGACCAAGGAATCTGGCCTTGCTTTAATTTAACCGTATCACAATTATACATTACTAGGGGATCCTTCATCCCAATTATTTCAAAAAGACATTTAAAAGTCAATGCTTGGACTTTGGAAAGGTTATGGGATTAACAGATGAAATATGCGAGAGTAAAATGGTGATTTTTCCCCTCCATATTTTAAAAGAAAAAAGGCAATCAATATATGCGCAGCACTCGCGACTAGCCCCTCAGACGACATGCTCGCAAGTCCTCACAACTTACACTGCGGAATGATCACGGTTTGGATAAGCAGTCGTGGACCGCACATATTTGCAAATTGTAGCAACCTTTGCGTTGCAGGTTTCACCTTCATAGTGAGTAGCTGGCTTTACAAATCGGTATTCACTGGCGTTCTAATCTCACTTCCAAGTTCTTTGAAAACTCTGGGTGGGCCGGATCTGTCTGCTAGTCAGCTAGTCTCACAATTGATAAACAAAAAATACAAGTATTTCTGCCAACATGATAGCAGGAACTTACTAGTTTGAATAATATTGGCAACGCCCTCTATTTTAAGGGCTGAAAGCTCAACACACGCACACCGTCATGGAGGGTAGGCACAACCTGAAGGGCATTTAATTAAAGATAAAGGCCTTAGAGCAGTTCACGGCAACAGTTTTTGGGCTCATATTGACTTACGAACTTATCAAAGGTCCCGCAACCAGCCCTCGTTTCTGCACTTTACTTGTTTCTTCTTTTTCCCCCTCTATATAATCCTATATTCTCTTAAAACTCTTTAGCATCGCGCACTCTGTCGAGTTATACGCCTATGCACTAATTACAATAATGTGTTAGGGATAAGGAAGGTTTAATTTGTATGAAGCGCACCTTTATTTGCGTGAAGGATGAGGGGAAAATCATTTGGGAAAAACGACCCTCAGTGCACCCAACTGGGGTCGAACCCAGATCTCCCCGTCTTCGTCAGTAGTGCGTTAGGCCATGTGGCCACCGAAATAGGTTTCCTTAAATTTAATCTTACCTCGAATATGCATGTCTCCACATTTATAGAAGTAAATATAGATGTACATTTTCATTTCGAACTATTCACGTTTCTTATAACATTTTGGTGGCACTCAAATATAATTTTGGAAGTAGGCTACTTTAATATTTGCGAATTCAAAAGACTCAAAAATTGACTTTTAGTGACGATGTTATTTTCTTAAACGATCGACTGAAAATCGCCACGAGATCGGTCAGTCGATCGCGATCTACAAATTGCCGACCCATTGTTTAGCGGATAAGCCAAAGCACACTACAGTACAATATTTTTTGCCGACACGTCTGAATTTATGTTTGCTTACGATATAGATGTCATTTAATCAGTAGTCTGTGCTGAAATAATTTTTAGTGACTGTTAAAATATGTCACATTGAGTGAGATTTTATAAATATATTCAGAATATATCGAAGCTTTCTTCTCCCTTCGAAATTTTTCCAAGATGCGGAGGCTATTGTGGGTGTAAAAGTCGAAACGAAGGAAATTTGACCCTCATCTTTGACTTTGACATTTAGAAGTTTCGCACAACATTAATTATTATCAACGTTTTAATTTGAATTTGTCAACGATACACTGTGAATGCGATGCTAGTTTAACACCATATTTTCAGCTATTTCTTTAAATAACAACTAAAACAACTAAGATGCTCAACTCGTGCTTAAGTCCATCCAAATCCTAATTAACTTGTCCCCGTCACGAACTGTAAACGCAGACGTTGCACGCAACACTTCATGAATATTCCGTGACGAGGCTACTTTGTAAAATGTTCAACGCAGTACTTACTCGCAGTACCGTTAAGATTTCAAAATTAGCCATTTTTCTGTTCTATTTTATTTAACTTATCACTTTATGTATTTCCATAAATTACTCAGTTGAATATACGAATCGATTAGTTATTCCCCCCCTCCCCCCATGATTATGATGAGTGGCTGGCTGTAAAGTGAATTGGTGTCCCTAGACTACATAGATAACATTCATAAATGCCACTGAAGCTACAGTATGTTTCAGTTTAAACTTGAGAGGTGAGGTGAGGTATATACATTTGTATATCTCCCAGTGTTCCAGTTCACCCCTGTTTACAAGGATATCTCCTAGTGTCCCAGTCCACCCTTGTTTACAAGGATATCTCCTAGTGTCCCAGTCCACCCCTGTTTACAAGGATATCTCCCAGTGTCCCAGTCCACCCCTGTTTACAAGGATATCTCCCAGTGTCCCAGTCCACCCCTGTTTACAAGGATATCTCCCAGTGTCCCAGTCCACCCCTGTTTACAAGGATATCTCCCAGTGTCCCAGTCCACCCCTGTTTACAAGGATATCTCCCAGTGTCCCAGTCCACCCCTGTTTACAAGGATATCTCCCAGTGTCCCAGTCCACCCCTGTTTACAAGGATATCTCCCAGTGTCCCAGTCCACCCCTGTTTACAAGGATATCTCCCAGTGTCCCAGTCCACCCCTGTTTACAAGGATATCTCCCAGTGTCCCAGTCCACCCCTGTTTACAAGGATATCTCCCAGTGTCCCAGTCCACCCCTGTTTACAAGGATATCTCCCAGTGTCCCAGTCCACCCCTGTTTACAAGGATATCTCCCAGTGTCCCAGTCCACCCCTGTTTACAAGGATATCTCCCAGTGTCCCAGTCCACCCCTGTTTACAAGGATATCTCCCAGTGTCCCAGTCCACCCCTGTTTACAAGGATATCTCCCAGTGTCCCAGTCCACCCCTGTTTACAAGGATATCTCCCAGTGTCCCAGTCCACCCCTGTTTACAAGGATATCTCCCAGTGTCCCAGTCCACCCCTGTTTACAAGGATATCTCCCAGTGTCCCAGTCCACCCCTGTTTACAAGGATATCTCCCAGTGTCCCAGTCCATCCCTGTCTACAAGGATATCTCCCAGTGTCCCAGTCCATCCCTGTCTACAAGGATATCTCCCAGTGTCCCAGTCCACCCCTGTCTACAAGGATATCTCCCGGTGTCCCAGTCCACCCCTGTCTACAAGGATATCTCCCGGTGCCCCAGTCCACCCCTGTCTACAAGGATATCTCCCAGTGTCCCAGTCCACCCCTATTTACAAGTATATATTCTGGTTTCCCAGTCTACTCATGATCGGTGGATATATGGACACAGGTGTCAGTCTCCTCTGGTCTGGTTTTCTGGACAGGGATAAAATTATTGGTGTTATGTACAGAGGTTGTTTTCTTTATTAATGGTTTCATACTTTCCCTCCGCGCAAATGAGGGTACATTTACTTTATTGTCTTTCTGAGCCTAACCCTATTTCTGTAAATAATGTGGATAGCTCACACAATTGGTTAGACGCAGAGCACAAAAGCAACAAACGGACATCAGTATTTTTTTAATTTTATTTATTTAGCACCGCTTCTTACCACCAGTTCGGGTTATACGCTGACACTATTATTATTTTAATTTTTAATTCAATCTCTAGTGTAACTTGGTCTGTTCTGACACTCGAGACTGCGAACTTGTCACAAGTGGTGGAGCACTAACTATAGTCCAATTTCCATATGGAGAACTTTATCTGACATATAAAAGTTACTAGAAGGACTGTCACGTATTTATACATCAAATCATGTGATCTGCAGCTGTTACTTTTGATAGATATTATAAATATCTATAAAATAACACACACACACCATAGAGAAATGTTATCAATTTTGGCCGCAAAAAGACTTGAATTTCTTAAGAGGCCCTTTTTATGAAAATTGAATTGTACTCTTGACGTGGTTTCTTGGTTAGTGTTGAAGTTGCTGCTCCGAGGCAGGAAAGGAGCATTCGGCGTTATAAAGAACTGGTTTCAAGTTGTGTACTTTTGGTCCATCATCAATCTCTTCTCTCGTCTAGTGACTCGAGAAATGCACTTTACGCCTGTCTGGTCAGATAAAATACACCCACGGTAATGTGGCATAGAACTCTTACAGTATTTTCAGAGTGTATTCCCACTTGAACAGCAGTGGCATGCGACTTATTTTAATATACAAATTTCAGCCTTTCCCCCCATTATTCTTTGAAGTAGTATAAAGGTCCTAAAAATTACCTCCCAACCAAGAAACTAACATACCCACACCGTTGATCATGCAGGCAAAAACGTCAGTCTCATTTTTTAAAGTTTTGTAGTTTAGGTTCGAGCTATGGCCGGGTGCACCGAGGTTGGTTTTCAAAATAAGAGTATATTTGTTCTCAAATTTACCTTCGTCACCCATATCTCAATAGTGTATTGATGTGAACAGCCCGAATGGTTAGTAATACTCGCAGGGTTGCCACGCACGGGGGGAAACGGTAAAAAACAAACAAGAAATTTGTTTAAATCTAGTAAAAATACAATCTAGTAAAAATACTGGAATATTTGAATTGGGAATATTTAATTGGCCGATTGATCTTTGGCTTCACTCTGTTGTCAGACTGGCATGCTGATGACGGGAAAATTGAAGTTTGTGTACTGAGGGTGGTTTTTCCTAAATGGTTTTCTCACTCTCCTTCCATGCGAATGTGGGTAGATTACCTCTAAAATACTTCCTTCTTCATCAACAGTACCTTATTAGAGTAATCTTATAGACATATAACCTAAACAAGTAGTATGACGCAGTGATAAAAAAATCTGAAACCTTAAAATTGTAAGTTTTTAGTTGGATGAGAAAGGGAACTGGAGAATTAAGCATGTTTATTCAAACAAGTCTTATTAACCCTTAAACAAGGGCTGTGGGGTGACAGAAGATGTGTTTCCCCGTCAGTTTTAAATAATCCTGCTTTAAACATAAGTTACGTGAATTTACACTTAATCAGTTAGTTTGACGAAAAATGAAATTTTATTACTCTTGTCTTCTATCAAAGCCGTCTGGAAAATAGAAATTACTTCCGGAAAATTTAGGAAACACGGGGAATTTGGCGGTGAGAAAATATTGGCAACCGTGACTTAGTGCACAGGAAGAAACAACTCCCCTATAGCATTTCAGTTTATCAAACTTGAAGTAGGTTATATTCTACAACAATAATTTGCGTGGTGCTGTGCAGTCAGTCACTTCTGGCCAGAAGTGGCCAAACGAGCTTTCGGTAAGGCTGCAAGTTTGTTCACTAAGTCAAGGTCGGCAAGCACCTGTTTCCTCCAGTCTTGACCCGGGCAACCTTCATCTTACTACCTGTTAACCTTTGACCTCCGCCATATTAATCTGATCAGCGCGGTTAATCGGGAAGACCCAGTCAACTTACGTCGTCAGCTGCGAACCTGATTTTTTTTTACCAATGACATTATTCTGCATTATTATCTAAACCAATTTGATCAAGTTAAAAAAAAGCGTATTAAAATGTGGGTAGTTAAATAATGAGACCTGAAGAGGAGGGAGTTAATTTATATAACTTTGTGGTTTGATTAGTGATATTTTTAAATAGCAAAATTGTGTCAAAAGATGGGATCGACAACTTTAAAAAGTCTTATTTTTTAAACTACCAAGCTTGTTTTATCGTATGATTTAGAAAATAACTTTTAAAGCTGACCTCACTTCACGGATAGCACCAAACGAAGGTAGGTAATACAGTTGGAACAAGGCGTCGCACCGTTGGGAGGTTTCTCTGTTCCAATTATAAACAACACATGATTGAGACCAGTAAAACCATTTTACCTTATTTAAAAAAATACAACCAAATTAAATATCTATTTTTAAATGAATAAACTATTGAGCTCATCTTAATCGCTGTTGCCAATTAAGGAACGCAGAAAATCGCACTTCTACACTTTACAAACATAGTTTAGTTTTCTTCACATATTATTATTATTATTAGCACCGCGTCTTACTACCCGTTCGGGTTATACGCACTTACGATAATGTGTAATGGTAGGGTGACTGTGAGATGAAATGAAGGACCTAAAGTTTAACGTGGAATCCGAACCACGGTGGAGGCCTGGCATTCCTCACATTCACAAGATGTCTTGTCAGAGGTGAAGGAGGGGTTTGGTAATCAGATAAATCTTTGCCGGTACCGAGGATTGAACCCCGGGGGGCCGCCAGCATAGAAGTCTGACACCTTACCCCTAGACCGCCAGGTCACCAATCTTCACATAGTGATATCAACAATGGTATTGTCTAAAAACCCTTTTAAAATGTAGAGAAACAGTTTTCTTGAAATTCCAGGACATCCTTGATAGATATTGAACAACAGCCGTTGAGGTCTTCGTGTGAAGAAAATAAAGCTCTATGTTTCTGCTGAAGCAATATTTGGTTTATTTTGACAAAAAAAAAGTGTTGCCATTAAAACTGCAGAAAATGCTTACCTTTTCTTTTGTCCCCTCCATACCCACCTTATGCTATTTTCCCCGCTTTAGGCTTTCTCTCTGATTTAATGTAAGAGTTAATTTGACATTTAATTCTAATTAAAGATTTTAATTGCTTAAATTGGTTTAGATTTTCTTTATTGAAAGTCCCTTTTAATTTCACATGTACACTCCGTTTACCCTGAAAAGTTACAGGGCTAACTTGAAGGATTACATTAACGCCATATCTTATAAGCTGCGCCATAATGGAACTATAAAAGGTAAGCTTGCTACCTATCATGGTAAACGAAGGGTACACTCTAATTTTCACAGGAAGAAAATTTTATAAAATATATTTAAAAAAAATTCGCATTCATCATTCAATATATTTTTTCTAGAGCTATATTTTTTGTGACCCGCTTCAGTGCCCTCAATAGTCCAAGGTGCTACTTGTGCAATATAAGACTAAACTGCCGATTATGGAGGAATCGTGGTTCGATCCCTGTGGTGTGTAGTAAGGGTGTTTATTCTTAAACGATTTCCCGCTCTCTCCACTTAGTGGTTTACCTCCTCTAAATTCAACCTTCCTCATCAATACTAGCCCATTATCGTAATTAGTACATATGCGTAAAACCCGAATGAGTAGTAAAATGTGGTGCAAAAAATAAATGTTTTCTGTGTCATTATGTAAGTATCAATATGTAACAACAGTGACAGCTGCTGATCACATGACCTGACGTATGAATACTTGAAAGTAGATCTAGAGCTAGTACCTTTTCTAGGTGTTGGATGGTGTTCTTCCTATGAAAATGAGACTGTAGTTTCATAGTTTAGTGTATAAAACATATTCACTTTAGTTTTAATTACTAAAATAAACCTATTTTTTACAAATCTTTGATATTATCGATTTATTATCATCATATTAATACCCGGGAAAAACAAAGTGAAGAGAGATAATTTGAGATTAAATGCACAAATATGGGGAAAGACTAGGAAACAATTACTGAAAAAAAATTTTTTTTTTTCCCTTACATCTCGTTTGAAATTGAATCCTGACCACCCAAGTCATTCAAGAGAACCATTACATCAAAGCTAGAATCTTATTAAAGTTATGTATTAACCTTTTGTAGATAATAAAATAAAACTCATGCTATTGTTGCTCGCGCAGTCTCGCAGTACACCCCCTCCCCTTCTCCTGTAATCTTGCGAGAGTGGTCCCGTAAATCCCGGGGGATGTTTAGCTCTGCCGGCTCCCATTCTTCACTCTCTCTAGGCTCATTAGCCAAGTAAACAACTCTCTGAAAGATGGGTTCCAATACGTTCCAACTAATTCTAGACAAGTCTAGGATCTTCTGAAACCCAGACAAACTCACGTACACACATACACATATATACACACAATACACACATTATACATACGTACGTACGTATCATACATACATACATACATACATACATACATACATACATACATACATACATACATACATACATACATACATACATACATACAGACAATACACACACATATACACACACATAAACAGACTTTACAAATTATTGCTTTGTGTTGCTCTTTCAGACATTTAAAATGTCCGAGTTTCAAGTCCCTGTCATATTCGGTCGAAATATATATTTAAATATGAGTTATCAAAGTTATTTTATTGCGTGACCTTGGGATTCTTTGATACTAGCAAAAAATCTTCCTACACACGATTTCTAAATGTAACAAGCTAATTCCATCAAGATGTCGCTTCTCCCACATGGTGTTAACAGAGACTTCTTTTCAAAGCCGCCGGCTACAGATGTTATCTGTCGGAGTGTTGAATGTTTCCTGTGTTTTTTTCCACCCCATCATTCAAAGAAATTAGAACAAAAATATTTCCAGACCAAAATTTCAAAAACTGATAATCTTGTTCCCTTTAAAGTTTAGTATGATTTTGGTAATAACAGTAGAAGTTAGTTACTAAAGTTAGTCTAACAATTTTAATATATCTGTACACTAAGTCATGTTATGTGCAGCTGTCACTTTTGATAGATATCAACATTATCTATAAAGCAAAATTTTATCAATGTTGGCCGCAAAGAAATGTGTTTGGATTTACTCTAATGTTCTTCCAACCAAAATCAGGGTGTAGTCCTACTAGGCAAATTTGCGATTAGTTATTCGAGCATGCTAGTCTGGTGTGCTGGTGTTGGGGAGGCTGTGGCTATAATCCTGGACGGGTACATATTCAGGATGGTTTTCCCTAAACGAATTCTCATTCTCCATCCATGCAAATTTGGGTACATTCTCTTTAAATAATGCCTAACTCATCCATACACCATTAGTGCCGTTACATGCGGTTATCCCAGACAGATAAGGTGCAGACAAAATCTCTTGCTATGATTTTACAAAATTCAAATCGTCTCTTAAAGTTTCAAATATTGATGATCTCAACTATAGTTTTGACTGATTATACTTGCAAATGTCAGAATATATTTTCAGTTTTAGAGCCTCAGTCTCTGGAAAATAAATCCATCATCCATCCATTTTATTCTTGTAATGGACGTCAAACCACCCCCTAAAGCGTATGGGGGTCAAAACATAATGTTCTCATCTTATCTCGAGAACCTTGAACGATTTTCGATGGCCCGAAATATCGAAAAGTTGGTTATTGTATCATAAAAAGTGCCATAGAATGCAAAATTATACCAATACTTTGAAAACAATAGTTTCATCTTCTGATATTATTTACCTTGATATTCTTTTACTGAGATTTATTACCAGTAACGCAGTGAACTAATATTCCACCAAAATATATTAGTCATGACTCTCCTAAAAGCTGTGTTGTACTAGAACAATTCCGATTATCGGTACTGGGTGACCAATATTGTTTATACCTGTCGCATGCGAACTAAAATGAAACCAACATACAATCATTGGATTGGAGAGTAACAAAATTCCACACATAAAAATGTGTCAATTGCATATTTTTTTAAAATAAATTTTGAATTACCGGAGCGTGAAAATAAATATATTTTATCCAAAGCTACTTAATACAATTTACTCATTTATGTCATATTTCAACTTTGGTTCTCGTTTACACTTCAAAAAGAAAACAATTGAACTTACAATAAATTGGTGGAGCATAAATAAGTGATACCTCTTTTGCTAAACCAGTCCTGTGTTTTACACTCCTAACCACTCAGGAGAACAGGGTTAGTTCCCAAACAGGTGCATGGGAGATATTTTTATACATTGCTGATTACTGTCCTCTCGTCATTTTTATATTACTGCACTTATCAGCCCTCTCACCCAAGTCCCTTAAATTAATTTAAGCTGCAACAGACAACAAGCACACTGTCACTAATAGCGCCTTCGCACTTTCATGAAAACTAAAAGAAACTTTACCATCAAGGGCGTAGAAAACCAATTTTTCCTAGCGGGAGACCACTAGAAATATGATTTAAAATGCATCTCTGATTTTTATCAATACTGTGAAATTGGTTCGCCAAAACCTCGACTCCTCTATTTTTCAACTGTCCGACTTCTTCATAAATAGCTAAAATTTATTAATTAGTTATTACAAATTTACGGCAGTAAAATGTTCCAATGCAGATGGTTTCATGGGAGGCTTCTTTGGTATTGTGAAAGTATATTTAAATTAATTTGTCAATCCAAATTACAAATATTGGTCCCAAATAATATAAAAAGTATAAAATTAAAATTATATAGCTACCATATATTGCTATGGTATTAAAAGTTTTTATTTTGAGGCCGAAACCATTTTTATCGACTCCGCCTCCACAATCCTAAATTGTATAAAGCTATAACGCTCATACGGAGGGACGTAAGGAGGTGGATGTGCTCAATGGGAGACGTTAAATATACCGAATTAAACGTGACCAGAGGATAATAAAATTGTTTCTCTCAGTTTCTCTGGCCCACTAGCTCGTTTAGCCCCAAAAAACTTCCTTTGTTCTCACTATTTTATTTGAAATGTTGACAGAGCTAGTGATACAATAGGAGGTTTTAAAGAATGCATCTTAGAATGTAATTAATTTGTGTATTACGAATTTTATATATAAATCAATTGTAAAAATATAAGTGTCCGTAAAAATCTCCCACCCCCGCCACACATACACGTTGAGGGGGATCCAACAATTTACAAGGGGTTCGGACCACTTACCTTTCTGCGTCCATGGGTATTATAATATATACTATAATAATTTTTTAAGAGTGGAGTAGGCTTAAACGATAAAAATCAACGCGTTATAATTTATGTATTATCCTCCAACTGCCTTGATTTTGAGGAATTATTAAATCGTATTATAATAGGTTTTCTACGATAGTCAACAACTCTTTACTACCCGCTTCAGTGGCTGAATGGTCTAAGGCGTAACTATCGTGTTATATTGGTCTGCTGACGACGGATAAATTGGGATTCGAATACCGGTTGGGGTTACTGAGGGTGGTTTTCTTTAAATGGCTTCCCACTCTCCTTCCACGCAAATGTGGGTAGATTACCTATAAATGCTTCCTTCCTCATCCATACCTTATTAGTGTAATTATCATGTATAAACCTGAACAGGTAGTAAGACGTGGTGATAACAAAACGAATACTATTCCGCTATCGCCATTATTAAAGTTGAATCCATGTTTTCAGGTTGCGTATCCGGTACGTGATGCCGTCAGCGCACCTGACGCTGCGCGAGGAGGACGTGGTACGGCTTACCCTCGAGTTCCTGCACACCCGTGAGCTGCACATCAGCCAACTCAGCATCGAGCGAGAGACCGGGGTCATCAATGGCGCCTACTCCGACGACATCCTCTTCTTACGACAGCTCATTCTCGACGGCCAGTGGGATGACGTCGCGGAGTTTATCCAGCCTCTTGAGACACTCGAGGCGTTTGACATGCGACGGTTCCGCTATGCCATTCTGCGGCACAAGTATGTGGAGCTGTTGTGCATCAAGTCGGAGGCCCTTGTGGCCGCTGGACCTATCAATAACGTGGACAGTGCCGTTGAGGACGTGGTAAAAGTGTTACAGGAACTGGAGCGTGTGGCTCCGACCAAAGAAGACTATTCCAACCTGTGTTTGTTATTGACTCTACCGCGACTCTCGGACCATCTGCAATACAAGGACTGGAACCCGAGTAACGCGAGGGTGCAGTGTTTCCGGGAGGTGTATCCTCTAGTCGAGAAGTTCCTATCGGGCGACAGGAAAACGGCCGGGCAGGCGACAAACCCCTCCGCCACCGCTAAGAATGATCGCCTGATCCATTTGCTAATCAAGGGGATATTGTACGAGTCGTGTGTAAACTATTGCCAGGCGAAAGCCACCGGATCCAAAGAATCTCAACAGCAAGAGATGACGTTCTCTCGTTTGCTCGACGGGTCGATAGGGTATAGTGATTCGGACTTGAGTTTGCTGTCGTGGCTTCAAAGCATACCTTCGGACACGTTTTCTGTGCCGTTTGAGCAGCGAACACTCAATGTAGACATCGAAAGATTAGAGCGACCGTCCCTAGAGACGTCGTGGACTGAACACATGCTGGTGACACCCATCAAACCAAAGCTATTCCCCCACTCGGCGATGCCGTTCACACGTCCTAGATCTGCGGCGGATATCATGTCGCGGTCGCTCCTACCTGCGTTGGACGGACTGGCTTTTGGTCTGTCGGGGCAACACATCAATGGACAAGGCCTCTCTGCACAGCACCGCAACAGCCCCATGTTGATGGCACTCTCTACAGGGGATATCAACACGGGGAGTAGTCCAATGTCGCGGTCCTCCTTCGCCAGCTTTCATTTGACGGGCTACAAGAATAACAAAGTGATGAACACTTCGGTGGACCGGCTATTCGACAACGAGGGTGACGTGTTCCTTAGCAGCACATACGCAGACTTCCAGCAGCTGCCCTCTATATCTGAATCCTCGACCTCAAGCACTCCGAAACCGCAGGCTCCCGCGCGGGTCAGGGGGAGATCCCGCAGCCCGGACAAAAAGGCGGGGGGCTCTGTAGCGAGCGCGGGCACGCCGTCGGCCGCGTCCACTCCCGAGCACCGCGGTCGAGAATCGCCCTCCATGACCTCGTCTACCGCACGGTCTTCGCGGCGCGACTCGCTGTCAGATAAGTGCGGGTGCCTCTGTGCTGTTGACGGCCGACAGCCTGAGCCACCCTCCTCAGCAACAGCAACGGGAGTTTGACGGGGACTTGCTGAAGGAGTACAAGCGTCAAAAGCAACGGCTGCAGGAAACCTTGTACTTGAAAGATCGTGAAAGAGAGGAACTACTAAGACAACTACAGACCACGGACAACCGCCTTCAGGACAACAGGTAGGACAACTTGCTTCTAGCGATTTTTATACTTGTTGCGCAGCTGAGATAGCTTAACATTAATTTTATTAATCAAGAAAATCTTATATAATTTAAGAAAACTATATCGCTGCTCAAGCGGTACAATAAGTTTATGAAGTGACTATTACTATTTAAGGTTTGATTCAATTTTATCTAATACAATAATCAAACTAATGATAAACAATACACTTTTAATAAAAAACCAACACTATAATTTCTTGTAATTTCTTAAGCAAGAGACACGCTATATTTATATTTTTTAATTGTATGCACACACCAATGGATTTGAAGTAGACACGAATTTAACCGACGTACACCATTTATTCTGGTATTTGACAATCATTTATTAATTACTTAAACTTAAAATTGATGGCTAGAAAAATGTAGTTTCTTTATAGTTTTAATAATAAGTTGATGGGAAATAATTGCAGCATTCCCATTCAAATTTTCTTAGTCCTTCACAATTCATCCACTCAAGCTCCTCTTTCTCTACCTTTGCACATGTTGTATTTAAAAAAAAACATCTACTCACATCACCCACACATTACTGAACAATCTCTACCAAAAGTTGTTATATGGTTAATGAAATCCCGCTTCTTGGAGCGAGAAAATGGTGAGTATAGTGGATGGTGCTGCATAAAGTACACAGCTGTTTATCGTACAGCACTTTTCATTTATGTTTGAATTAGAAACGGTTTCAATACAGATAGCCTATTTAAACCATGTAATTTATAGGTAGCAACTTGTGGGTGAGTAATATTTACCTAGGTATGGAATAGTCCTGTTGGTTCCTGTATTTTATTAGGTCTGTTAATTGACGCAAGCATTCTGTTATGACATTAAATGCCTCCACTACTCAATATGTTGTTGCATTTTCCTTAGAACAGTTTGTACGCTTGTCTCTTACAGACTTTGAACTGACTGATTGATTTAGGTTCAACTCACAACAAAGCACACATTGAACAAATCGAGCTGCTATTTGAAAGAAAAAAAAATCTTTCTCTCGACTTTAAATGTAAAGGCATAAAATCTGTAGAATCAGACAAAACTAATACTTTTATAAACATGAAACATTTGGATATCCACCCCTAACATTAATGGTAGTTTACTGAAGGGAAAAGAGAAAAAAAATAGATTTTCTCAAAATCGGCTCCAACGATTTTGATTAAAATTCGTATCATGGCGTTGATTAAGATTATAAATAAACTGGCTAGTTTTATTTTCCCATGAAAATGACTTTTAAGGTACTTTACAGAAGCTAAAATTTCCGTATCTCCGGAACTACTTGAGATACTAAATAACTTATCATTTCAAAACTGTAGTACTATTAAAAATTAAAAAAACTTTTATATGAAATATATTTAGTGTAAAACCAATAGTTTCTGAGATATTGGCAAATATATTGACACAATTTTGTGAGCTTTAGTTGTAAAGAGATACTAAGTTTTAACGCAATAATTCTCCAATGCCATAGAGTAACTGAATATAAGTAAGTATCTCAAAAAGTTGTTTATTTTTCCTTAAACCCCTTCGAAAAAATGTTTGTACATCAAAGATCTATCTCCATTTTTGACTCAATAGTCAATATTTACAGTTTTTATTGGTCAAAATTTATAAATAAAGAATTTAATAGCAGTGCGATGGCATGAAGCTGTGCAACACCTCATAAAATGTCGAAAATTTTAACCGGAAGTCTAAATTTTAATACGAAGTGTTGACCCTTGTGGACCCAATATTAATCTTTTCTATCGGTTCAAACATATAAATGATATTAGTTATTTAAAAATAAAATTATAAAATTTGAAACCGGGACTCAAAAAAGTGTTACATAAGTATAGTGCAATATATACTTGGGTATGATAGTGTATATTATTTCGTTTCACATATATTTCGAGTTTTAAGTAAATAGCTCCATTTTAAAACAATAGAGCGAGAAAGTCCGTGTGGAGTTCCGTACAATTTTATGTTTAATCTGAGCTCTAACACACAATGTGAAAAAATGTGTGCGACTGCGTCGTACAATTTTTTTTTAAACTTTACTGCAGACCTGCAAAGTATAGGACCTACTTGTCTGAAATAATGTGTTAGGTTGGAAGCCGTTTTTCGCACATATCATCACTACCTCAAATAATACAAGGAGTCAACTTCTGGAAAAGTTAGTGGTGTGGTCGTCAGGGCCTACGTTGTGTAATGATATGTTCTAGCCTGATGTTTATAAACGGCTTAAACATATTCAAACATAAATGCAATTTAAAAGGGATACGCCAGCTACTTTATAATAGTGTTTTTTCTTATTATTCCCATCTAGACACCATATCTAAATTTACCATCATTATGTAAAAGTACATTTACCTCTTTAATAATAAAAATTCAAGTGCTCTAACCTGTTACTGGGAGGCGTTTGTTCCGTTGCTTATCACGGTCGTTAGGTATAACTCGTCCACAGGAAGTTTAATTATGTTGAATATTGTTTCTAAACAGTTTTACACTTTTACTCTACTGAATTTCGTGTACATTTGTTCTAAATTCTGCCTTCCTCAGCCCTAGCTCATTATTGCACATACTGTGTACGAACTACCCGAATGATACGAAGACTTGGAGCGCAAAATCACAACATTACATCGTGAGTTATTTTTATTAATGTGGTACACCTTAGCTTAGTCGGTAGCGTGTATGTTTACTGAGCTATTGGGTCTCGGGCTCAATTCCCTTAATGGCCAAAAAATGTGTCATTGGTGAAATGTCAGCTTCCCCTTTCACAGTGATGATTCAACGACCGAGGGCTGGTTGTTGTGTATGTTATATAATTAAGATAGTTTGTAATCAGTCGGTTCAGGCATTGTAAATACCTCAAATAATGTTCAAACTAACTCAGTTTCATCATAGTTCCGTCTCAAATAGCCCCAGTTCTAAGTTTAAGGCTGCGTTTAAGAGGTTTGAATTATTTTTAGCTTTTTATGGGTAGAAAACCTCTTCTTTCTTAAAGAAACAATTCATAATTTAAAAAACAATATGGCTTCAACAACATTTGTATCGTTACACATAAAAATGTTTCACGGACTTTGAAATTTTAGGGCTTTGGCAGAAAAAATAACGTAAATAAAAACGCTAAAATGGTTGAAAACTATGAAAATATCATGGAAGATTTCCAACAATATTTATTTTAGAACTATGAATTTGTCAAGTTCCAGAAATCACAGCATTATTCCCACTAAACATAAAAATAACATTTTCAGGTTAAAGTTAAAATCAAATGCGGGATGAGGATGCAAGGAACGTGAGAAAATGCGGGTTCACTTTCTCTAAATCCAACCTTGCTCATACATATCTTACTAGCGTAACTAGAACTGTACATATGCGTATAGCTAAATGAATAGTAAAGCGTGGTGAAAAAATACATTGCATCTTCCTATTAAAGTAATCGGGGCCCATATTATTGTAGTTTGTATTATAAGGACGTGTCAATAGTTGCTAGCGAGATTATTGCTCACGGTAACTGGTTTCTATTTCACTCGAAAATTTCACGTTTTGAATAATGATAAGGGCATACGTCTCACTAAATTGTGTTTTTCTTTCGTCGCATTCGTTTTAATAGACCGATTTACAGAACCTTCCTCTCCCCTCCCCCTTATCCCATTCCCCTCCACACACAACCCTTAGGTTATGTTTATAAATAGTTGTAACTCGAAGCTTGAAGCATTTTTGCTATCTTAGATATGTGAGGAATGCCAGGTCTCCACCGTGGTTCGGATTCCACGTTAAACTGTAGGTCCTTCATTTCATCTCACAATCACCCTACATATTAGCGTAAGTGCGTATAAACCGAACGGGTAGTAAGACGCGGTGATATTAATAATGATAATAATATCTTAGATCTTTGAGATAGACAATGAATTACAGTCCATTTTTCATAGGAAGCTAGAAAAGTTATTAGATCTACTTTCACGTATCCATACGTCAATTCATGTAATCTGCAGCTGTCACTATTGATCGATCTGATCATGACCTGTAAAATAGCACCAATACCTGTAATGTTGGGTGCACTCGTTTCGGTGGCCTAAGCCGTCAATCTCGCAATATACTGAGACTGTCGATGACGCGCAGGTCGTGGTTCTATCCCGGTCAAATGTACTGAGTTTTCATCCTAAAGTTTCCCCACTCTCTTCACGCAAATGCGGGTACACTTTATATCTAAATTCAACCTTATCTCTAACCCATTGGCGTTTTTGTAAGCACTGCGTCTCATTACCCGTTCAGATTATACGCTAATGTACTCATTACGCTAATGATTTTAAGGATTAGAAAGGTTATATTTGTAGGAAGTGTATCTGCATTTGCGTGAAGGGAGAGTGGGAAATCGTTTTGGAAATCCCCCCCCCCTCAGTACACCCTACCGAGATTCGAACTTCAATCTCCCCAACATCGGCAGTCTAGTTTACTGTGAGAGTAACGTTAGACCATGTGACCACTGAAGTGGGTATTTTCGTATTTAGTATGTAGGCGTAGTAATACGCGGTATTACAAAACTGTTGGCTGCAAAATATGTTTTGTAATTTTTACAAGACCCTGCCTATGAAAATGAGGTTGTTTAAGAGACAGTAAAAACACCATGTTTAGGTTAAAATATTCATTTCGTAGTAGTTCGGAGTCTGTGCGCTTGTTTTACTAAATTAATATAACGTTAACCACACGACATCTACAATAAATATATTATATTTAGCACCGCGTCTTACTACCCGTTCGGGTTATACGCTTTAAGTACTAATTATTCTAATGGATTAGGAATTGGGAAGGTTGAATTAGAGGAAGTGAACCCGCATTTGCGTGGAAGGAGAGTGGAAAATCATTTAGGAAAAACCACCCCCAGTTCACCCGACCGAGATTCGAACCTCAATCTCCCCGTCCTCAGCAATAGAGCTTAACACGACAAGCGCGTTAGCCAACTACGCCACCGAGGCGGGTTCTACAATAAACTTTGCTGTGGCGGGGAATAATAAAGGAGGCGCAATATAAGTTGGCCGTGGCTTAGCGGAAATTATTCATTCCCCTATGGGCTGTACGGGCGATGTTTCCGTACTTAATTCAGTACAAGTTAATTAATACCGAACCGCTCTGGTGGTCGCATGGCACAGGCGACTCAAACTTGCGGCCCGCGTGCCACATGTGGCCCAACCCATGATTTTGTGCGGTCCGGGGAACTTTAGATTAACGGACATACAATGCGTCCCGGTTCATCTTGTTATAAACTTTGTTTGTATACCCTGCTTTTGGTTGAGATAACAGTCGATAAAATTCAAACAATTTTCTTGGCGGCCAATATTGATATTTCATTTATTAGTCTATTTGCGTAATTATATAGGTATTGATAATATCTTTCAAAGTGACAGCTGCAGCTAACATTACTTGATGTATGAATATATTAAAGTTGTTTTAGTAAATACCAGATACTGTTCTTCCTACCGAAATCAGGCTACATCTTGAAACGGGAGTAGTATTGTGGTGCGTTTTTTATCTACTTAAGAAACTATTTAAAAAAACACCATTTAACTGCTTTCAAATGAAGAATGTATTAAACCGCACTTCCCAAAGTTTTCTCTTTCGAGCGTAATCTTGTTTATAATACCCTGGTTAATCGGCTTTGAGACGGAAGTGCTGTCTAGCACGTGCTGGATCAGTTTCAGGTGGAAATGAAGACTAGAGGTCAAGGAAGGTCACATGCCTGTAGGTCATGGTCGGACAACTTGCTTTTCATGTGTAACATCGTCACTGAGCTTTTTACCGCCAGTCGAGTTTGTAAACTCGTGCTATGGCTTACATTAGTAAGCTATGTTTTTTTATTGGTTTCGTTTTACTTTCTCGTGTAGAGAAAGTATTGTGATCGTTAGAATTCTCTACCTAGTTAAATTATGATGGATTCTTAATGTTTTATGTGTCTCCGAACTAGCGCCTGATTTAAAGCTGTGGAAGCTCCGGGGCTAAACAAACATTTCTCTTTTCAACTTTTCGACATTGTAATTTTTTTCTTTTCAAATTAACTGTTAAAGGTGTAATGATAACTATACTATTTAAATGAGGAAATATATTCATCACAATAAATGTAATTTGTTGTAAACAAATTATTCATTATGTATTTAGTTTGTTTTTAATTAATCTTGATAAGGATAAAACAACTTTCAAAACTTTGAAATTTTTATTTTAGTGATTAATTTTATGTTAAAAAATTACCAAAGTTGATTTTTATCAAATTAGTCAAAGGAGAAATATATGTTTTTTAAATTGCAACTTTTTGTGTAACTCTTGATTTTTGAAGGCCCTTTGGTGCTAGCCCCCTGTCAACTCCCCTTAAATTCGGGCCTGCCCCGAACGCAAATAAAAAAAGAAAGTGCATAATTTAATAGCTTTCCTCCCGAACCTGGCTTTTATGGGTTTCATTCAAACTTGATAATTAGATGTGATATGGTATATCTCGAAGCCAAATTGTGATTTTGATTATAACTTACAGGTGACTAATCTTTGAAAATTAGTCTTTTTTTTTTAAAGAGGCTTTAGTAATTTAGTTCAAAATGGGTTTCTGAGAAGTGTTTTACATAATATTAATAAAGGATGAATATTTGATTTCCTAAAAAATATTCATCTTAAAGTAGAAAACTAAGGATTTTTTCCCCCCTTAACGGTTGTGTTAATACAATATTGATAGCTGGGGAATATTTTACATTAGGGCCTATATTATATAACATTATACATTATTTAAAATAATTATTTGGAGGTAGTATCTTGATTAGTATTTTTGAAAAATTGAATTCAAGGAAGAATGTTTGATTTTATTGTATTATTTATTTATTTGGATATCTCTTCCTGTAAACACTGTCTTACAGATGTGGACCTAAGATTTATCTTATTTTAATAAGTAATAAAAGAAAAAACCTTAAAATATTACTCGTCTGCTCTTAATAATAGGTCACCCTTTTTATAGGTTTTTTCAGCGCCGCGTCTTACTACCCGTTTGGGCTATATGCCTATGTACAAATTAAACTAATGGGCAAGGGATGAAGAAGGTTGATTTTTAGAGGGAGTGTACCTGAATTTACATGGGGGGGGGGGATAGTAGGGGGAAACCATTTAGAAAATACCACCTCAGAATATTAGTCTGGGATCGAACCACGCTCTCCCGGTTATTGGCAGTCTAATCTACTGCGAGAGTGACGCCTTAGTTTTTTTTCATAACCAAACGTGTTTATCTGCTGAATTCTATCTGTAGCACTATTATGATGGACCCGATTAATTTAACAAAGTAGCTAGCGTGAGATAGTTCAACTATTTTCTCGTAATCACGTGTCTCCCGGGGCTGTTCAACAAGTAGAGCTTGAAACACATCACGGTTCACGTCATGGGGGCAGGGAGTAGTGGTATAGAGTTTGGACACACGCATGACAACATGTATTTAGTCTAGTCGAGCTCTCTGAAACGAATCATAGCTAAGAATAGGAGGATTACAGGGTGTTATTAGGAAAATCTCTAGCACTTGCCGGTGACCTGGCGGTCTAGGGGTAAGGTGTCGGACCTCTGTGCTGGGGGTCCGAGGTTCAATCCTCGGTCCCGGCACAGATTTATCTGATTACCAAACCCTTCCTTCACCTCTGATAAGGCGTGTATTAATCACAACTTGTGAATGTGTGGAATGCCAGGCCTCCACCGTGGTTCGGATCCCACGTTAGACTGTAGGTCCTCCATTTCATCTCACAATCACCCTACCATTACACATTAGCGTAAGTGCGTATAACATGAACGGGTAGTAAGACGCGGTGCTAATAATAATAATAATAATAATAATAATAATAATAATAATCTAGCACTTGCCTGGTCAGAGGGTAAGAAAATAATTTGATGACAAAAATAAATAAAATAACCTCCTTGTTGATTTATTTGACCCCAATACTGAAACATAGAACGATGTTTTAGTAGATAAATATTAATTTGCCAAAATTTCGGTAATGTGTTTCATAAAATAAGGTTGGTTTTAAAAGGAATACGATTTATATTAATCTATTATTAAATGAATTACTGAATTTTAACCCATCTTCTAAGTGTCTAAATTTACCGTTTTCCTTAAATTTCCTTCAACAAAATTACGTAATATTAAATAATTACGCATCACTAATCACCAACAAAATTACCATCAATGACAATCGTTATAGTAATGGCATCACGCTTACGCCAGCTATTGTAGTTAACGCGCATTTTTTTTAAAACTATGGTTAGTTTAAGGGTATATGTCTCCTAACTAATCTAAATTCATATATTTATCAGAAAAGGGTTCACTTCTCACATCAAGACCAACCATGTCCAGACAACAGAATTAAATTTCGATATTATCCCTGTCAAATTGTGTTTGTTATGACATATAATGTCATGCTTAGTTTGTTTAGGTATTTATTAATCTGTACCATATACTAGTCTCGTTATGCTCATCATATTACAAATTTTAAGAGATACAATTTAAACAAATTTATTTGGCACAGTAATGGCTTCTCCTCCTTTTCACCTCGAATAACATTGCGTTAGTCGTGTTGAGCTAGACTGCCGAGGACAGGGAGATCGAGATTCGAATCTCGCTTGGGTGAACTGAGTTTTTCCTTAAATTGTTTTCCACTCTCCATCCACGCGAATGCGGGCTCACTTTCTCTAAATTCAACCTTCCTAATTCATTATAGTAATTATTATTTAAACGTATAAACCGAATGGGCCGTAAGACGTGGTGCTAGATAAAAAAAAACCTTTCTAGCTGTCAGACAGGGTCTTTCCTATGAAAATTGTGTTGTAATAGGAGTTAAGTGTTGAGAGGTTTCAAATCGACTCTCGGGGATATCCTTCGTTACCCTCGAGAGGTTCTGCTCTAGGCCGTTTACAAATTGGCAGCGCTGGTTTGCGTGGCTATTTATTATGTTGACTCCAGGGTCCAGCTGTATTTTTCTGCCTATAAATTGACCATCGAGGTAGCGCCATATATTCTTTTTTGTTCGCATTCTGTTCCGGTTAAACACCTCTTCGACTTTAAATATGGCTGCCATTCACGGCAGATGTAACTTGTTAATCACATATCCGACCGCTTCCATTCGAGCGTTCTTTGCCCACCTCAAGCTTCACCCATATAGTTTATACAGTCGAGATTTGGAAGTCAGACAATCCCTGTTTCGACCTTAAATGGCTTGTCATTTGTTTACTGGGAGACGGTGCGATTTTTAACCCCTAACAACTCACGGCACACTAAACAAAGCGTTAAAATGGTCACGATACACAGTTTTTTTTTATGAAGAAATGCTATCCTTATTAAATAACCTATTAAAATTGTCTGAAAGTTCAATAACTAAAATTATAATAGTGTTATTTTAGGAATTAATGTTTGTCATAGATTTTTTTTAAATATTTTTATTCCTAAAATGTTTGATCTTCCCCCTAACTCCCGCGGCACACCGGTTGAAAAACGTCTCTGAGGTTTGATGCCTCCCAAGACTAGATTATAAATATGGCCCTTATTTCAATCATGCCGTTATTTATTTAATTGCGAGTAAAAACAACTCTCTCTACACTATTAAAACTACTAATAACTGACTAGAAATAATTAAACAGATTATTGTTTTAGTTACCTTAATTATTAATTGGCTATAGATTTAACTCTGATATAAGTACGTTTTTAAAATGTTATGATTTAAATAAATTAGGCGTGTTCATTATTAATAATATAATATATATCACCATGGAAAAGCGTCGCCATAAAATACAATTGTCATAAATTATTAAATTAACTCAAAATCTCTCGGTTTAAAAATTACTTAATTAACAATTAACATAATAGCCTCGCCTTACTACGCAACATTTTCTACGATAGCGATTTTTTTTAAAAAATTTCCTTAACAAAAGGTTTTATATTTGAAGTGCTCGGGATCAGATAGTCCTATTGCCACATCCCACTCTAATAGAGATAAAGGGAGAAACATGTTTTGAATAATATCATAAATAATAAAAATATACAACACACTTTACTGTATTGCTCTGCTATTTGTACAGACAGACAATAGATGGTGTTGGAAGACGTGGATGCTAATAACTAATTTCTTTTCTTTTCAGAAATGTGGCTTAGGACGACAATCTGAACCCAAGCCCTTCATTTATAAAATTGTTATTACGTTTACCATTACCACACCACGTTAATTCTAACGCGCTTCTTTGGACCGATGGTCTAAGGCGTCACTCTTGCAATAGACTAGACTGCCGATGACAGGGAGATCAGGGTTTAAATTCTAATCGGGTGTACTAAGGATGGTTTATCTGAAGGCTTTTCTATTCTCCCTCTACGCAAATTTGGAGACACTTCCTCTAAATTCACAAAGCAATTAGTAAATATGCGTTTAACCCGAACGGGTAGTAAGACGCGCTGCTAAAAAAATATTTTATTATTATTGCCAAAAATATAATTTGTTATAAAAACTTCAAAATACTGATCCTTACTCGTGTTCCCTTAGTCCACTTTAAACTTGAGTATCAGTAATAAACTAATAATATAATAATTCACACTCATAAAACACGACTTATTTGGTTTTTTGAATTTTTTTGTACAATTCCCAAAAGAAATCAACAAAATTGCACAAAATGAATGACTTAGCAGTCTTATTATTTTAGATAAAATTTAAAAATGACACCTGGACACGGGAATCGAACCCGGGAGCTTTGACTTGGCGCATCATCGAGCTCTCCAGGGATCGTCTCGTGCTCAGGATTGTGAAAATCCCCGTGTAACTCAATGATGGAGCACTGGTGCGCTAAATCAAAAGTCCCGGGTTGGATTCCCATGTCCAGGTGTCATTTTTCAATTCATTCGATAATGATTGAGATGTGGCTCATTTCTGTAATTATAATCATTCCCCTCCCAAGCTTCGCATTTCATATATACTGAATTGTATAGCGTTACTTTCTTCCAGTGCTGTTATTGCTGAGGTTTATTCATGAAACAATTTTGCAGTGCATGACCACCCACCCTGTTATCGTTACGGACTCCCCTCCCCGAAACTGCCATACATGGTTGAGCTGACTCGTGCGGCGACCAAAGAAAAGCTATTTTTCTCGATGACCGTCATATTTCGTCGGTGGTTACCTATGGTAGATTTTATGCAGGAAGGACCTTTTAGAAAATACTTTTTTTTTTACTGACCAGCATGGATAACATTTGAAGGGAACAGAGGGTAAAGTCGAATTTTAACTCAAATTGAGTTAGTGCTTCTAAGTTCCGTTTGTTAGACAATCACGAGATATTTATAATCCACTTTAGATTATGGTCAAAATAGTTCTCTGTCATATTTAAATATATTTTTTAAAGTACTTGCTGGTATAATTTTGGGGCTTTTACCGTGAAAAATGTAATCTGACTTTCCCCCTATTTCCCTTATAACCTTAATTTATTAATATTATTGAATAGGTACTGGATCATATCTATCAAAAGTGTCATTAACTGATCTGTCATTACTACCAGTAAGTATCCTACTATAGTTTGACAAACTCTGCAGCCGCTGTTTTCCAGCTCGTGGTTCCACCTGTTGAATGAGCTTTGTACTATGTGACTGGTTCAAGTAGTTCTCTGAACCGCCGCCGCGCGGTAGCAGCGTTGAGCCCAGCGCAGTAGCCGCAATTTGTGTCCTGTAAATAATTGAGGAAGAACAATATAGTGCCGCCGATCACCACCGTGTCCTGAATTCTAATTACTCGGATATACTCTAAACCACTGAAAAATAGATCCTGCCTTCGGGCTAAATCGGTTGCGAGCGAGCTACAGGCATACATTTGTGTCCAGCAGAACTTTCATTTTGGCGAACATTTATCACACATTTGAAGGGATTGACATAAAAACGTAACAACTCTAATTTAACGTTTCACCAGTGATTTCTGATAGTTTACCACTCACTACAAGGGGTTTTAATGATCATTCAAAACCTTTAGGATAACTATCTAATATCATATATATTTTATAACTAGATTTTCAGACTTTATAGAAGTATAATAGTGAATATATACAATTTAAATATATTAGGGCTATAATGTTTTTATCCCAAACCCTTACATTTTGGTACAAACATTGTAGTATGACCTTGAAAGAAAAAAAAAGTGTCGTTCGGTGTCTATTGTTGTTCCCGATTATGGCTAAAAGAATCTTTATGGAAATAAGGAAAGGGTAGAGAATTTGTTGTGTATGAAAAAAGGAAAACGCAAGGGATCTCGTAAAAGAATAATTTAAAAATCTGAAATATTTGGTATTTTAGGACAATAAACTGCAAAATTTAAATATAAGTCTTAGCATGCTAGACAAATTTAACTGAGGAACTAAGCATGCTGATTCAAACACATGGGCTTAGGGATAATCAATAAACCACGTAACGCTTTTTCTTTCCTTTCTTCACCTTTTACCCCCACTCTACCATCCTGTGTTATGTAACTTTTCACATCAAGGGGCAATTTTATTATTTTATAGGGAAGATTTTGTGACGCTCTAAGAGGGACTCAGAATTAATGCAACTCTGAATCATAAGTTATTTATTAGTATTATATGTTAATTAATCGTGAGAATATGAATAATAATATTATATCTTCAACATTGCAAATTATAATATTTGTGTTACGTAACACTGTGATGCACCAACCCTCCTCCATGTAACACCATGTAGACATTAGAGCCCCCCCTCTTCCCCTCTATCAGCCTTACGAGGTTTAATGATCACCCTTTAGTTCTTGCCCTTTTTGTACGCAAAACTTTGGTTGCCTAAAGACTGCTTATATTTCACCATTAAAGTGAAATCATATTCTAAAAATCAGTGATATAACCTCAACTAGACACTTATGAAAAATTAAATTTACCTTCTCCCTGCTAGTCTGAAAGTGTCTAGAGATAGAAAGAGAGAGAAAATTGAAAACCTGGAAAATACAGGGAATTTAGAATAATAAAATAGTGGTAACCATGGTGTGTGGCTCGGGCGCTCGTTTAGCTTCCGGTGAGTCACTTCCTCGCTATGGACCGTGATGCCTGTTGGCGGCGCACGTCATTACGACACAAACATTAAATAAACATACATTTTACATTAGTCAGCAATTTATTTTTTTATTTAACTCATGTTGACTGTAGGCAGGGGTGGGGGTCACGGTGCTCATTCTTAAGGAACCGGCCCGGTGTATGGAGGTCGGGACGCGATCTGGGCCCGCGCACGTTTCATATAAACGAGCACTAGACTGTCTTTGCCGCCTCCCGGTACTGACGGATCTTTAAAGATCCTGTCGGGGTGCCTCCAAGGGGCGGCCCCTGGGCAATGTGATGGGCGCTGGAGTCCGTCATCTGTGTGTGGGGAGCGAGGATCCTCGATATGCACTGAGTGGTTGGTAGTGCGTACCCGTGTAGCGGGGATAGGTGGTCAGGGCACCTTCTCGAGGTCCCCGCTGGACAATTCCGGGAAGTCGGTCTCAAGAATGATGCTGAAGGGGCGGCAGCCAAGTTTGGGTACAAAGAGAAAGTTCTGGGGAATAAGAACGAAGTTTGAGGAGACGACTGTTCGGAGGCTGAGCTCCTGATAGCCTCGTGATTGGGCGATCACTAGGAGGAGCCAACTCCTCCCTTCATCTGGTCCCAGTGGAGTTTTTTTTCTCAACTAACCCAAGGCAGGCTGGCATGGAAGGGCTGGTACTGTTTTTTTCGGGTGGCCGAGTACCCGGAATGGCACTCGTGGACTTCTGTCCACGTCTGGTGAAAAGGTTCTGGCCCAGATGGGTATCAGTGGTTGCACTGGTAGGGACCTCTGAGTCTTCGGGGCTCCCCTCACAGATTTAGTTGGATATGAATGTAGGCAGGGGTGCCGAACCTTTTTTGACCAAGGGGGAGGTGGGGTACAGTGACGTTATGTCCATGCTAAATATTGAGCAAAAATTGTACATGAACATAACTTAGCATCAATACCACATGAATCATAAGTAAATAGTTGCACAAATTTTCATAAAACTTGGTTTCCCCTCTTTGCCCCTAGAGCAAAAGATCAAGGGGGAAATGTGCCCATCCCCTCCCCTAGTTCCGGCACATATTGTGGATTGACAGACGTGTTTCGGTGGTCGAATTTCTATAGTTTGGACTGTTGAGGACGGAGAGATGGGGTTCGAATCCCGGTCGGGGCACTTAATTCAATTTTTCCTAAATAGTTGTTCACTATCTACACAAATGTGGGTACACTTACTATAAATTTTACCTTACTCATCCCTAACACATTAGCGTAATTAGTAAATAAAGTAAGTAAAAAAATTGTTGATACCTTTGAGTAATTTAACATTCATGTATGTTGTATTAACATTTGGGAGGGAATATGATGGGTACAGCTAGGGGAAACAATGAAACTATGGAAAATTCAAGGATTTTTAATGGGAGGTAAAAAAAAAGATAATTTAAATACTTGTCTAGTAAAATTAAATCTTAATCAGACACTGAACCAAAGTAAGAGATAGTGTTCCTCTCATGTAAACAAAATGTATTACCTGGATATGGCATTCTAACATTAAATAGTTGTCACTTATTTCTATACCACACTTATACAGTGCTACAAATTCGTAAAATAGGGCTTAAAACACTTAATATTGTAAAAAATTACTTATACAAATGTTTGTTTAGTATCTGCATATTTTTTTAAATAACCATCTAATAAACGAAAAAAAAACTGTCTTTCACCCGGGGCAACTTTAAAAAGAGTGAAATCAAGGAAAATTTATAAAAGAGGTTTTGTGGTCGCCCTGAGAAAGTACTCACACTATCCAACCTCACAGATAACCGAGTAGCTACATGTAATGGGTACACACAATAAAAAAGAGCTACTTTACTATCACAAAATTAAGTGAACTGATCACTCTTGTATATTAATGTTTATCTAATAGTTCTCGCAACTCAGGCAATGCATTTAAGTACACACGTAATTGAATAGAAAAATATCACCCTTTTAATCTTGCTTCACTAGAAATATATAAATACATTTCCACGAATAAATACATATTTAAACGTCACTATACGAATAATATCTTGCGCCAAAGCTAAGATTATTTACTATCCAACTTTCATAATATGGGCTTGTAGCGTCTTCATTAAACTAGTATCCGCCTCGGTGGCGTAGTTGGCAAACGCGCTTGTGTTGAGCTCGACTGCTGAGGACGGGGAGATAGAGGTTCGAATCTCGGTCGGGTGAACTGGGGGTGGTTTTTCCTAAATGGTTTTCCACTCTACCTCCACGCAAATGCGGGTTCACTTCCTCTAATTCAACCTTCCCAATTCCTAACCCCATTAGAGTAATTAGTACTTAAAAGCGTATAACCCAAACGGATAGTAAGACGTGGTGCTAAATATTATTATTATTATTATTAATAAACTAGTATTTTTCTTGTTTTTAAATGTGAAAGTTTCTCAAATAATGTAACAAGAGCTCTCATGTCTATACATTTGTATTATCTTATTTATTAAAACAACTTTGTATAGCTACAAAAAAAAAGATGGATCCTTCTTCGCTGAAACATTCTCTAGATACCTTATTGTTTTTGCTGTCTGGTTTAAGGCCCTAGAATAGAAGAAAAATTCATTATCGCCAGAAACCAAGTGGTTTTAAATCGTTCCCGAGTGGAGCTGTCGCGCAGGAGACAGACAGGGGGGAGAAGGAAAATACATTTTGACCCCCTTATTAAGTTACATAATTCGATACAAAAAGGTCCGTTCTTCGCTCCTATACAAGTTACCTTCTAGTTCCCGAGCGTTTAGGTCTTAATGATCAATCAAAATGTGTGGATTTTTGGACTTTTCATAGTGGAAAATTTCAATTTTTAAACTGTTTACAACTCAATAAATTTACTAAGTTATAGAAAATAGTTTTGTGTTAATTCCAGTAAACACCAAACTTGTGTACTGTTAGAGGTTTTGTCAATATTTAACCCAAGCGCAACATCTGATTGGCAATATCTCGGCTATTTGGGCAGCCCCCTCGAGTTTTCAAGTCTTAACTTGGTTGTATAATTGATTGAGAGAAGACTCACTCTTGTAATTGTGGTTCAAGACGCCACTAACCCGTAGCTTATGCTAAGAGCTTTTAAAACAAAGTAGGCCTATAGAAATGATAATTTTAAAAAGCTGTCCAGCTCGAACAAAAGAGTGTCTGTACCCTAAGACATTTGTGAGACTACCCGCCGAGCTTGACAGTAGGAGGTATTGCCTGGCCAACTATCTCGCGGCGTTTGATATAAATAACGGCTTTATTATTCCATGACTCAAGTAAAGTCCGTTAGTTATTTATTCTTCATTAATGGTATGAATGTACTTTTAGAATAAACGGCTATAAAATAAAAACACTGGAAAAGATTTTACAAAGCTTATTATATCAATGTTTATTTTTGATTTTGAAAATGGCGGGAATTTATTCAAATATTTGTTTATTGAATGAGGGCAGGTTAAGTTTTGAATGGAGTTGTCCCCAGAGAGCTAGCTAGTTATTGAAATTGAGTATTATTTTGCTAATATATTTCTTCACGTGTAAGAGCAAAGTTTTTGGTGTTTAGGAAATTAGAGAATTTATATTTTGCAACACTTGCCTAAGATAAATAGTTAATCTTATAAATAATGCGTTATTAATTCTTACTTTTTATTTATTTAAATTAGAAACTTTTATTTTATTTACAGAAAAATATTATCACACATGTTTGTTCAGTTTCTTTGACTCTAATAAAAAACATAATAAATTGCCTAAAGATAAAATAGAGAGAAAGAGAAGTAACTATCGATATTAAGAGGAGGGGACGATAGATAAAAAGAGGAAACTGGAAAGAGAAATAAAGGTAATTAGAGAGATAAAATAAAGCAACTGGAGTGATAAAGAGATGGAACTGGAGATACGAAGAAAGATAAAAAGAGGGAACTGTGTAGAGAAAGATAGGAAATTGGAGAAAGATAAGAAATTGGAGAGAGAAATAAAAAGAGGGAACTGGAGAGAGAAAGATATGATACTGGAAGGATAAAGAAAGATAAAAAAAAGAACGAGAGGGAACAATATAAAGAACTGGAGCGGGAAAGTTAGAGGGAACTTTAGAGATAAAGAAGAGGAAATAGAGAAAGGGAGGGGAGAAAGATAGAGGGAGAAGAGTTTTGGTGAAGGGCGTGGCGTGTATTGTGCCGGAGTGATGAACAAGTGACCATGCATGTTGCCGGAAGCGGCGTGTAGCATCTATTGTTGTTTGATGCTTGTAATGCGCCCATTTACATGCTCCAGTGTTGCCAGAGTTATTAGAAAACTTTAACTCGACCCTCACTTATTGCATTTGTAAAATAATTTTCGTTGATAATAGTAGTAAAGTAGGTAGAGGGGAGGGGGGAAGATAAAGGTCATAGTTTGAATCACATATTTTTTCTAAGAATTTTAATGTGTGGATTTTGATTTAAAAACTCAAAACTATGCATGCTAGTAACTGTGTAGTGTTTATTTTGTCCTTTTTAATTCTTAATTTTGGCTTTTTGTTTGCGCTTGATTTTTGTGGGGGATGAACATATTACCTATCTAAAGCCCGATTTTCTTAAGTAGAACTATTTAGAACGAATGGAAGATTTTTTTCCCCTATCAGAATTCTACTACCTTCGGAAGGTTATTTTCCAGGAAATTGGACTATACACTAAAACTGAGCTAGCTCTATCGAGTCCACCCCATTACACGCTATTCCTATCTTGAGCTAGTTATATTCAGTCCACCTCAAAAAATTCTATTCCTATCTTGAGCTAGTTATATTCAGTCCACCTCAAAACATTCTATTCCTATCTTGAGCTAGTTATATTCAGTCCACCTCAAAACATTCTATTCCTATCATGAGCTAGTTATATTCAGTCCACCTCAAAACATTCTATTCCTATCTTGAGCTAGTTATATTAAGTCCACCTCAAAACATTCTATTCCTATCATGAGCTAGTTATATTCAGTCCACCTCAAAACATTCTATTCCTATCATGATCTAGTTCGATCCAGTCCACCCCATTACACAACTGGTTTTTTCCCCATTAGATTTGCCATACAATCGTGCTTCCCATCTTATTTGTGCAATATGTTTTACTCACTTATTTGATAAACTTATTTCAAAACCAATCATGGTATGGTATACCATTCTATTTTCATTCACTTTAACTCTGAAGCATTTCCTCTTAAAATGTCTCTCCTCTTTGATTGAACAGAATCATAAAAACAATTTTAACTACTTTTGGCGTACACAGTGTATTACTAACCGTTCGGGATATCTATTTATTTACATTATTGAGGTAAGGGGAGAAAGGAGGAATTTCAAGGAAATATACCCGCATTTGTGAAGAAAGTGGGGAAAACCACACAAGAAAAAACCTCTCTAATGTAACCGACCGTAATTTAAACTATGATCTACCTTCTCTCGACAATCCAATCCATTGCGAGGGTTGGCGACTTGGACCATTCGACCACCGAAGCGGGTTTCATCTTTATTGAAGAATCTATTGAATACAGCTTGAAATGCTAAAACCAAGGTCTCCTCTGATTCATAAACTCCAGAGGGTTTGAGACTTTACTCATGTTATTATATTTGATAACAACGCAATCATTGGCTCAGCGTAAGGATGCTAGACTCTTGATTTGGAAGGCCTGGACTCGAATCCTGTCTTGTTAACGTTAGTTAGTTTTCGTCCACATTTTCTTGGTTAGTGATGGCTTATTTTATATTAATTAACCTTGTTATTTACCCGTTAGGTTAGAGGGTTATATTATAGCACTGTGAAACGTTGCAAACGTTTATAAATCCCAGATGGTTAGGTCTTTTTTAAAATACCGTTTTAACCTAAATGTAGGCGAAAGCTATGAATAGTTAAAAAGTTTAATTTTTTTAATGAGTGATAACTTACGTTAAACCCTATAAAACATTCCCACAGTAGGCCTATATCAACACTTTCTGTTGTGATCCAATCAAAATGTGACTTTATTTGACAAAGAAAGATTATATGTTGTTTTTAACGTTTTACTTTAAAATCAGAAGTATACATTTTTGTGTAGGTCGTTGAACTTTTTTTTTTACTTTAAACTCAAAATTTAATCTTTTTAATTAATCATAAACCTGCTGGTAATTTTCGCCTTAATTTGGTTATTTGCATCGCGTCTCAGCCCTTTTAAGTCGTTAATGGGCCTTTAATTTCCGCAAATAAACAAAAAATAATGCGTCTTTGTTTAAATAAGATTATATTATTGTTAAATAACATTTCATGGCCTTTTTTTTAACTTTGACTGCTATCTTCAGTTTTATTTGCGGTAGTAGTATAGATCTGTTGGTTCAACTAAGGCTTTTACCAGAAGTTTTGGAGCATGAAGAGTGTTTTTTTTTCACATTTTGTTTGCCTCTTTAAGAACTCGGAATGGTTGGCTTGTGTGTGTTTGAAATATGTATTTGAATTAAGAAACTATTTAAAACGAGTTTATTGACTTTTTGACTCCCTCGTGACCACTCGCAGAGAAAAAGTATTGCAAAATCAAATCTATTCTGATATTTTGAGGAATGTCGACGTTTCATGACTCCTTGAACCCGAAAAATAGATTTTCAAATGCCATATATTGGTCATAGGAACTGGAGCCGAAACAATTGTTCCGGTCAGGCTACATAAAACTTAATATAGCCTATAGGGTTTTCTTAAGGTTCTCCAAAGGGGTTTTTGAATTATATATCCAACCCTAAAACTAATAGTAGTTTACCTAAGGGCGGAATAAGGAAAAATATGTATTCTCAAAATTTGCTCTAAGGGTTTTGATTAAAATTTTATCTAAGTACCGCCTAGCATTACAAACAAAATAGCCGATTTAATTTTCCTGTGAAAATTAATTTGAGGATACCTTACATAAGCTTAAATCTCAAATTTTGATAGTAATATGTCAGAAACTATTTGAAATAAGAAATAAACTTATCATCGCAAAGTTATACGACTCTTAAAAATAAACAACTCTTTTAAGGAATATTTGTTAAAATCATTATTTTCTGAGCTAGAGGCAAACACATTTTTTTTAATATACTTCTTTGGGAAATTAGAATTTGAAATTATATATAACAAATAATATATTTCTTTTTGAAAAATAGTTCTATATTATTTCGTTTCACATATCTTACGGATTATAAATATAATTAAGATAAAGGAGTGTTGCACCGCGCCATTTGTGTGTATGCTACACTTCTTAATGTCCGATAGGGTTAGCCGTAAAGTTACGTATTTAATGAAACAACAGAATGAAGATTAAACTTAATAGAACTTATCCAACAATAATCTGGAAAGAATATAAAATATACACATGAAAATCAGAATATTGAAAACTAAACCCGGTCGAAATTTAAACCAGTCATTCCAGAGCAAAAAGTGCTAGTTTCAAAGTGGCAGTGCAGGCTACTCGAGTTAAAGGCAGTGTTTTGAAGTATTTATGGTAAAATCTTTTTTTAACCAAAACAAATAAAATATTGCTCCAGTACAAACAAAGTTTAATTTTATTGATATGGTGATTATAATCAGTTGTCGGATATTGGTCATGAGTATAGCGACATTAGAGGAGAAGAGAAAATGTTGTGAGTAAATTTAAAGACACCCTTTGCAAATATTCTAGAACTACTAAGGTCGACCCCACTAATCTTGTGATAAAGTGCTCGCCGCTGGACCCAATGTTCATGGATTCAAACCCAGCCCTAGTCGATTGATTTTTTTTCTTGAGCGATAAAAATCCGTAGCACAACTTCTTTTGGAGGTGAAATAAAACCATCGGTCATATGTCGATTGTGGCATGTAACGGAACCCTCTAAGATATGTGAAAATACCTTTCCTGGCAAAATTGGTAGGCGCTTTCTATCTCGCTCATAGAAAATCTCGTGGACTATGCACTTTAAATACCTCAAAAAATTAAATATATGTTGAGCTCAACATGTGGAAAAAATTAAACTTTATATTTCTACTTGATCAATATTTGATTTTTATTGATAAAAAAATTGTTAAGATATAAAAACTGCAAAAATGCGGCCTTTAACTCGCGTTCCCCATACTTCTAACTTAACACTGGGACTGAGATTCTCTCCTTCATATTTATTTGTGCAATACTCAGTTTTTTGTGGTCTTGTTTTTTTAAAATTTTGACAACTGTCTTTTAAAAAAAGATAAGGGTTTTCTGCTTCTTCGTTAAAATCTCTCATGAACCCACTGGTTTGGAGGTTTGTTAATGTCTTATTCGCGTGCGAAGCTGTATTGGATCATTAGATTTTCGTCATAACCGTCTCATTTGTAAGACTAACAGTATTGAACGATTCATCTCGAGGAAATTGTCTAGAGAAGCAATCAAGAAAAGAATAAGATCACGCGTTATACTGAATCCAAAGCATTAAAAATTTAACCACGCAATAAAAATAACACTATTGCGTCACTCATATGATTATCCAAGGGGGGGGGGGGTAGAGAGTCATGATTCGGAGAAATTGGCTATGTGAATATTTGACATAACTAATTACCCGTTCTTCGCTCGGGATGTATTTTTTTAATGCCTATCTGTATTTAGAAACCTTACAAAGTGTGTCCAATGAAAATCCGTTACGCAGAAACTGAGAAAGGACAAACATGGTGGTTTGTAGTTGTTATCTTTAAATAAAATGGAGGACGTAAATTTCAATTTGTTAAACGTATCCAAGTTATGTCCATGCAAAATTTCAGTATAATTGGTGTAGTGGCTTTTTCCTGAAATAGTGACAAACATCAAATAATCTTTTTATATTATTAGGATTATTAGTTTATTGTTCAGAGATTACACTTTCTTAGAAACTATAGCAGAGATAAAAAAAAATAACTACAGTATAAAAACAATAAAACTCTTATTATCAGATGTGTGCGCTGAAAGAATAATTCGTGACACTCAGAGAAAAGTGATATAAGTAAAAAATGTTTGGGAAACAGGCCTCACTTAAACTTTGATAGTTTTTATTTGAAACACAACGCCCTTAGATGAATTATATTGTTTCGATTTTAAGTCCTTACAGCACACCCATTGGAGTTTGACTTATACCTATCACATTTCTTGAGGATCTCAATAATGATACACAGGTGATAAACCAATTTAAAAAATAAATACTTTCCATACGTCACTTTTCTCACAGGGTCAAGAATTCGTACCTGCGTTGTGTGTCTTATAAAGCGGGAAAGTATTAATAGTAAGAAATAGCGCACTAGGCAAAACCAATGTAATATATTTATATTTTATGCTTCAACGATGTTTCTAGCCAAAGCATGAACTGAACTGGGCAATTGTTTGTCATATATTATAACTGTACTTTACAGTTCTTTACCATTATCTCATATTTGTTTTCGGTGATGCGCACGTGTTTACCGTACAACTATGTGTGTTGTAAACTTTGTTTATCTTGACTGATTACATGATGTTTCTGTCTTGTAAACTACACCAGTGGTTCCACACTATGACCCTAACATATTTAAAGTTACGCCATAGTAAGCTTGTGACAGGGTAAATGGAGTGTAGCGTTAGTTATAATAAACAATAATCAACATTTTGGTAAAAAATATACTTAATACCATATACAATTACTTTGTTTATTTCAGCATGTAGTCGAGGTAATGATAGTTTATCAAGTCACTTAACATTATTTAGTTATTAACACCAGAAAATTTTAGATTATATTATATTTCGAAACACACCTATCTTGTCTGATAAATATTAGCTTGAAATTTTTTTATCACCCGTTCTGGCTATACTCTTATATACTAATTACAATAATGATTTTAGTGAATAGGTAGGTTATATTTATAGAAAGTGTACCCACATTTGCTTGGAGGAAGAATGTAAAACCAGTTGAGGATGAACTTCCCTCAGTACATCCGACTGAGATTCGAACCTCGATTCACCCCTCATCGGCAGTCTAGTCTACTGCGAGAGTAGCGCGTTTGACCACGTGGCCGCGAATCGAGATTCAAACATGAATGTTCCTGACTAAGGGGCCTTAAATGGGTTTGGGCGCTTTCGTGCACAATAGGGTATAGACCTGGTTGTATTCAGTTGGTTGGACGTTTGGACGTGACATTTATTGGTCAGTGAAGTGTGTTTGTATTGGTCTGACTGCCTTTCAATATCGTTTATAGCACCGTACCGGGCGTTCCTAGTGGCGCGTGGACATCCTGTAACCTTGTGCCCGTATTTGACCATCCGATGGGAACGTACTATTTATTTCGTCGTTTTTATTTCAAATATTACTACCCGCTTCGGCCACCGCATGGTCTAAGGCGTCACTATCGAACTAGCCTAGACTGCCGATGACGGGGAGATCGGGGCTCGATTCCGGTTAGGCGTATTGAGGGGTTTTTTTCCTAAATAGTTTTCCACTCTCCTTCCACACAATTGTGAGTACACTTATTCTAAATGTAACCTTCCTCATCTCTATTAGAGTAAGCGCACACAGGCGTATAACCCAAACGTGTAGTAAAACGCGGTGCTATATATAAAAAATAACAATTACTATTTTCATGTTATGTTTATAGTGTTTAGTATTAACGGCTGGAAGATTCGTTGCGCTAACCACATGACACCCTCTATCCGCAGAAATTGGCACTATCTTCGCCAGCGGACGGTGGCCGCTTGGTCGGTATGGCTCGATTGCGGTCTGACGCCATTGAGTTTTTTTAGAATTATTTAGTGACATTACTAACAAACGTAAATTACACCATAGCACCTTGTATCGAAACGTGCCAGCATTTGACTATAAATAATGAGAAACCGTTAGACTACATCTTAAGATAAACCTAGGATAATTATTATGTTTACGGCCAACTTTGTTGTGTAGTTTTTACTTTCGATTCGTGGACTGTAATGTCTAGTAACAAACTTTTATAACCTTTTATTAAAACAAAGAAAACAAAATTTCATGTCAAAGGCACACAACTGAAGGTATATAAATAAATATATTATATTTGAAAAGCCCAATATTTCAACTTTCTGCAAACATCTAAAACTGAATCAATTTTTAAATAAATCACCTAAAGTTAATCGTGATGTTATTATACATATACAGAAACCCACGAGACTTACACCTGGCTTAATTATAAATTAAATATTTATTTTTAAGTATACTCTTTAAGGATGGAGGGGTAGGTTTGAGGGGGGGAGGCCTGGAAGCGTATTTAAATGTACACTCCGTTTACCCTGAATCAATCTTACCTTGACGGATTACACTCCAAGCCTATTTAACAAGCTATACTGGAAGTTCCCAACTGGTGTATGGTGAGACTCTTTCTTTGTGGCCCACGAAGTTTCTTGGAAAAGTAATCTACTGTAGTAAAAATTGATGTTTTTACCCTATAAACGGAAAGTTTTGACTTGAGGGAATAATCCCTACAATCTCCAGCTGTTCATGTTCAATTTCTTCCTTACATCTGCTGTATTATATTGATGTATCAAAGATGGTATACTCTAGTCGGAAAATACGTTCAATATGTAATTAAACGTGTTTAAATTAGCATTACTTATTTCATTAACACTTAAATACCTGTTATTGTTTTGTATAACTTTAAAAAAATATACAGCCGATTATGATGCTGGCACTCTTAAGTTGGAAACCTCTGAGCCATACCGTAGTAGAAAACAAGGGAGAAGAAGGCCATCTCATCTGCTTTCACCAATCGTGAAGTAAACTTTCGACCATACCGAGATTCGAATCAGTATCTCAGCGTAGGCCGCCTATCGTCTAAACTCTAAGCAGTGTGAACCAACCTTGACTCGGGGGGCAATATTCATGAGGCGATGAACGTAGCGGACAACAAACAAAATAAAAAACTTATGATGCTTGTAATAAACAAGTTTTTTTAATACTTACAACCAGCAAAGTACAATATAGTAGTATAATGACAATGCCGAAAAATTAGTAAATTGGCTAAAGTAAGGGGTTTTGTCGATTTCCATTACACAAAAGAAATCTTAATTGGAGAACAATGGGCCAATTAAGGGCTAGGGGGGTGGGGG
>CABFVX010000709.1:214858-228595 GCA_902151425.1 Timema shepardi | reverse complement strand
TATATATATATATATATATATAATCAAGCTTAGTTCACGGTTCATAACAAATAAATTAAGATGACTGCATGTGTAAGATTAATAGTTATTATTTAGGAGCTACTGAAAAATAATCAGAAAAGTTTTAAATATTCTTGACGTAAACAAGTAAATCTCCCTAAATATCCTCCTACTAAACTAATTCTAACTCAAATGCAATTATAAATGATACTTTGACTAATCATTAAATTCTACATATGAAGTAGATTATTTTATTTACCAAATTTTAATACAAGCCCCGACCAAGATTATAGAACTTGGTAGAAATGCTTTCATATTAGCTTTAGGTTACACGCTAATTTTATTTAGAATTCAATTATCTGTAATTAAATTTATGTAAAATCCTTTAACTTCCGATGTGGAGCATAGAGCTTAACAAATCTTAGTTACTCATGTAATTCCTTGTTACAGTGTAATTGATAGTTTAATTTCAAATGGACTGAGTTATCAGCCCACCCACCCGATGGTGTTCTAATAACAAGCGAGAAAGAGCCCACTAATTTTGGGGAGAAAAGCATTTTCATTGTATGCATTTATATAGCCGGTCATAATACATAAGTGCTAGTAACAAAGTCCTTTAACCGAGATAAGTTAAACTACAAAAACATCAAATCATTAATGAGTGCTAATAGGTAAAAAAAAAGAAGCATATTAATATTTTATATTGTATGACATAATTAAAATAAATGGGCCTACGCACTATTTGAAAAAATAAAATATTATACAACCGAACCAAATCAAATTAACTGAAAGTATCTACTGATTGTTTGAAACAAGTGCTCAACTTCTACAATATATTATTAGATACACTGAACACGGCCTGTTGTGATCTGTTATGTTATGTAAGATAGCGTTTATTAGTTTAAAAAAAATAACACTTTACTTTCCTGAAGTGAACTAAGCTTAACAATCTTGCTATTAATATAAAAATGCAATAAAAATTACAGACAAATAACCGTTCCAAATGTTTATCAATTTAAAAAAAAAAAGCTCAGCTAAGCAAAGTAAGATATTTGATTTAAAATTGATGAGGATATTTTAGTCCGTTAAACTCATTTTGTAGGTGGTAGCCCAATCAAAGCTCTTTTTGCTCAAACTTAGACTTCAGGTAGCTTGTCCAATCAGATAAAGCGTTATAAATGAGCGACGTATCCGTTGTGTTGCGGCCTTGACACAAAATTTCTCTCCTGGCGACACAATAGCACTCCTTGTTTATAGCCTGAATCCATTTTAGTCTCTTCGCCACTTATTTTTGAAATAAAACGTCAGATAAACAAAAGATAAGGTTGCTTTTCGAATTGATTTTACTATTAAATAAAATGTTTCTTAAAGGCAATGTTTCAAAATAATATTGTATAGAACGTTGCTGATTACCTAAATATTTTGAGAGAATTACTTCAAATAGTTTCACTTTTCAAAAGGAGATATTTACAAAACAACTTTTTCAGCCAACAACAACATTTTATTGTATTACTAAATTTAATTTATAAATGTTACTAATATCTCTTTGAAGTGACCGCTTCAAATAAAATTACTTGACGTTTAAATACGTGAAAGTTTATCCAGTATTATTGTCGGTGACCTGGCGGCCTAGGGGTGAGGTGTCAGACTTCTATGCTGGCGGCCGGGGTTCAATCCTCGGTCCTGGCAAAGATTTATCTGATTAACAAACCCTTCATTCACCTCTGACAAGACATCTTGTGAATGTGAGGAATGCCAGGCCTCCACCGTGGTTCGGATTCCACGTTAAACTGTAGGTTCCCCATTTCATCTCACAATCACCCTACCATTACACATTAGCGTAAGTGCGTATAACCCAAACGGGCAGTAAGACGCGGTGCTCATAATAATAATATTATTATTATTACTATGAGCACCGCGTCTTACTACCCGTTCGGGTTATACACACGCTAATGTGTAATGGTAGGGTGTTTGTGAGATGAAATGGAGGACCTACAGTTTAACGTGGAATCCGAACCACGGTGGAGGCCTGGCATTCCATACATTCATAAGTTGTGATTAATACACGACTTGTTAGAGGTGAAGGAAGGGTTTGGTACTCAGATAAATATGTGCCGGGACCTAAGATTGAATCCCGGACCTTCAGCACAGGTGTCTGTGAATCTATTAGTTTTTCCTGACTGTCCTATGAAAACTGAACTGTATTATATTTGTTTATTATTGCAATTGTATTAGCCTACGTCAAAGAATCGCATCGGTTGACACGTGGACTTAACTTCAAGGTCATTTAGTATGGTTTGATAGTGAGGTTGGGGTTTCAAATCTAATAAGTGCGTATTTAGAGCGGATTTACTTCCTCTACGAAGTAGGTTGTGTTATGGATTTTTATCGTTCAGGAAAAAATCCGTTGACCCCGGATGGGTTTGAACCCACAAACATGGAGTCATGAGGCGAGCACTTTACCCCAATATTAGAGGTTGGATTTAACTTAAAACAGTTTACTACCCTTCCTCTGTGAAAATGAGGGCAAATTTCTTCAAAATTCTACTTTTATGATCCGTAACTCATAAGAGTAATTAAATGATCGTAGGGAAGCGGTGCAAAAAATGAACTATTTTTTTTCTGTTTTTGACAAAAAGTTGCTCATGAAAAAATCCTGATCGTAGCTACAAGCTCTTTTATGTCGTAGAAATCATTATTTTCTATACTTGCGCGGTGATGCTAAATAGTAGTCTAGTATTTTCGTTTAAAGCTTATACTTATTTATTAATTTGTGTATATTCAAACTTGTGTCAGATTTTTATCTTTAATTTGACAGATTGAATAGAGATTATAGTTTAAACTTTTCTCGAAATGGTATTTATAATCCGGACATGGCACATTTCCAATAACTTGAAATTAATTAATTTTTACAGAGCCTACATATTGCGTTCTCGACTTCATTCTATCTTCGCGAACTCTAATTTAAATTTTTTTGCGACTGGATAGTGAACTACAAAATAATTATTGGTAAAGTTAAAGTAAATTAAAAGTAGAGCCTTCTTTAAAATAATGTTGGCAGACGAATAGTGCTAGCGATGAAATTGTGCAACTATTTTATTTAAACATTCATGTAATTATACATAGAATTTCACCATAGTATTTTTAACTACTTATTTATTTTTCTTTAAATCAATACAAATGGCTAGCATGTGCATTTTTGCATATGTGCATTTTCATAACGTATTTTTTTCATCTTGAAAATGGACTAAGCTGTATTTTCAAATAGTAGTAATAGTTTAAAATAGTGTTTAAAAATGACTCCTAGACTGAATCTTTGGTTTTGCTCACCAATATTCTACTACTGAGCCATTGAAAATTCACCTCATACTCAGATTATTTATCAGACCACTCATGGTTAAAAGCTGAATCTGTGATGGACGTGTGAGATCATTAGCCAATTTATAGTTATCAGAAACATAGTCACCGATGACCCCGGGTTGGCATTAATAATACCACTTGTACGGATTCAATTTAGTATGGTATACGTTAATACGATTCGTTGAAGTTATAATTAGCCTGCTAGGTCTAACAGATAAACTGCCGCTAACAGGAACTCGTTTAAATATGGTTGAAATCGAGAATGTAACTTCAGTACAAACTGCTTCGGTAGACGCTTGATCTGTGACGATACTTTTGCAATACACAAGACTGCCGATGATGGGAAGATCGGGGTTCGATTCCGGTTGGGTGTACTGATGGTGTTTTTTATAAATTGTTTTTCCACTCTCCCTTCACGCGAATGCGCGTACACTTCATCTAAATTTAACCTTCATAATTCCTAACACATTAGCGTAATTAATCTATAGTCGTACAACCCGAACGGGTAGTAATACGCGCTACAACCACAAAAAAAGTGTCAGTACATATAAAGCCTGGTCCATGCTAGACCAGAACAGCGAACATAATAATACTCACAAATAGTGTGGACGGTTTTTAGAACATTCCTCTGTAACAATATTTATTAATTATTCTGTCCCCCCTTCCCCCGTCACATCAAAGAATGCTCGTGTTCGGGAAAGGAGTGATTTGGACGTGTCTGCGAACTTTTCCACGAACAATGAGTCATTGGCGGGACAGCAGCTGAGTCACAACTGTATTTTTTTTTTGTCAGTAGGGCCTACATAGGTGCTGTGCATCTTAAGAGGCTATCTCATCTCAGGATAACATGCATAATTTAAATACAGCCCAGCCCACCCAAGCTAGGCTTTGCATCTCAGTGCGTTCTTATGTACACCCCGATTTTATTTAGAGTACACATATCTGACAGCTATAAAAATAATTAGTCTTACTTTCCCAAATATTGTATTGTATGTATTGAGGTTAGTTTTACCTAGATAGTTTTTAACTCTACCTCCACCGAAATGCGTATACAATTAATTTAAATTCAACCTTACTCATCCATAATGTAGTGGCGTAATTAGTACATATGAATATAAACTGAATGGGTAGTAAGTGGCGGTGTTAAGAAAAAAACTGTTAGCCGTGTGATGGGCTCTTAGGTACTCATCCGCTCTATCTGAAGGGGTAAATATAAAGCGTTTAGATTTTAGGGGAAATGTAACAGAATTTTTGTGGAGGAAGAATGTTAAATCATTTCTCCCACACCATCTGCCTCTTTAAAATTCCTAATGGAGTTTAAAAAAAACTGACAAAATGAGGCTATCCACGGGCCCTCCAATGCGAGTTATTCACAAAAAAATAAATAAATAATAAATATGATGATTGTGAAGATCAAAAAAGTGTATTTAGAAAAAAACTTTAAGCTTTTTCTAAAAGTAAAAGAAGTACTTACGGAGGAATTGAACTTTAAGACATTTACAAATTATTTATTTAAAAAAATCCTGTATTTAACATAATACTCGAATTTGCAACGTTTATGATCAAAAGAATAAACTAACGGGACATTAAAAAGAAAGAATCTCCATGGCGTCAGTTCTCAAGCGAGTCATAACATCTGAGCGGCCGTCGCAAGTTGGCGAAGATAGTGCCAACATTTGATGATAGAGGGTGTCACGTGGCCAGCACAACGAACCCTCTAGACGTTATTTATTTATTCAAGTAACTCCTAAGCTAACGGGACACACACATTGACGAATAAGTAGATAAGAGCGAAAATAAGTAGCACTGACATTTTTAATATTTTTTTTTAATATAACACAGTATATAGTAGTTTTTTTTTCAATTTAAAAATAATAGTATCAAGTTTTCAATCGGCTTAACCCCTGAGAACGCTGCTCTAGACATATTTCGGCTTCAAAACGGGATTTATTTTACACGTTCCGCTGAATCCAGAATGATAAATTCCGCGGTCTCGGTGCAAACCAAAAGACAGAAATCTCTTAAAACTTTGCTTTCCTTCTCTCTCTCTTTCATAATCCCACAACTACCCACTTCCTCCTTATCCCTCATTATAGTGGTCCATGCCAAATTTAGTAGGGTAGTTTGGGGGAAAATAGCTCAAAGAAAAGCATTAATTTGTCATTATGTTCTTATTCACAATAGACTAACCTAAACCTCGGAAACAATAACAAATATGCCCTATTCCTATAAAATAATTCCAATTTTATAAACTCAAAGCTATAGTTTGTAAGTATATTAAACAATTAAATTAACTTAAATGTAAGTGATTATTTTAAACGCAGTGAATTAAATGTAGACATATTTTCTTATGTATTTACATTCCAATTAAAAAAATTGTATGTATTTTAATCAATTAAATTAACTTTATCTATTAAATACTTATAAATAACACATTAAATATTCCATACCTAAACCCTGGGACACCGGAATGTTTTTTTAGTCCACAGGGGGATATTAGGTTAAGGTTAGGTTAACCTAGGTTGAGTAAAAACACGGGAAAGGGGGAAATGACGTCATGTTCAGGTAATAGGTTAACTATTGATAGTTCAATATAATAATTGCTAAGATAGAACAATGCAATTTGCAGATTTGAGTAGCATTTGAACACACAAAAAAAGAAAGGAAGAGTTAGTGTGGTTAGTACAGATAAAATAGGCAAACAATTTTAAACACATCTGAAATAATTAATTAGTTCTAATAAATTCAGTCATAATTTTAACTATGTCAACATTATCAACTAAGCGTATGTTCAATCATTTTTCTTGGCACCACGTCATACTACTTTTTCGGGTTTTACGCGTATGTACTAATTACGCTACTGGTTCTAGAGATGAAGACTGTTACATTTAAAGGAATCGTGCCCACAGTTGCGTGGATGAAGAGTGGAAAACCATTTTGGGAGAAACAACCCTCAATACACCCGACCGAGATTCGAACCTCAATCTCCCCATCATTGGCAGTCTAGTCTACTGCGAGGATAACGCCTTAGACCATGTGGCTAACGAGCCAAGTTTGTTCAATGTTACTGGTCGCGAAAATCATAAGTATATTCCTAAACAATATATCCAAGGCCGTTCCCCACCCCTCAAGAAAACAGGGAAGGGGGGGATCAATGTTCCCATGTCCCTCAGTTCCAGGACCTATGCTGACTCCTTGAGCTGTACTCCTTAGGTAAAAAAAAGAAATATATGTATATATGGGGAATTTAAAGTGTATTTAATGAATTTGGTTAAATTATTATTATTGTTATTATTATTTAGCACCGCGTCTTACTACCCGTTCGGGTTGTACGCTTTAAGTACTAATTACGCTAATGGATTAGGAATTTGGAAGGTTGAATTAGAGGAAGTGAACCCGCATTTGTGTGGATTGAGAGTGGAAAACCATTTACCAGTTCACCCGACCGAGATTCGAATCTCGATCTCCCAATCTTCAGCAGTCAAGCTCAACACGACTAGCGCGTTTGCCAACTACGCCACAGAGGCGGGTAGTTTGGCTAAATTAGTAGTAGATGACTTACAAACAAGACAAACACAAAGCCCAATCTTCCCAGCTAAAAATTCCCCAATTATAAAACATATATTGCTGAGATTTGAACCCGAGACCTGAGAGAAAGACCTACTTTATACTGAGCTGACATCTCATTCAATACGTCATAGTTATGTAAACCTAATTATTTGTATTATGTTTGGAGGAAAAAAAGTTATCTCATACCACATGGACTTAGAATTAAAATTTTAATTAATGCCACTTTGATTCAAATCCCATCTAGATTACATTATAATATTATGAAATGAATGTCGAAGATAAAAAAAATATAACCACACAAAGTGAAGTGTGATAGCCTTGCACTGACGTAATATTAATTTGTTTCCACAAATACGTTTATTGTAGGTAGTCGTAGATTTAAAAGTAATGATCAAGGGAGGGGGGGGGGCGGCTATAGGATTAACAGGACTAAACTTGATAAATAAAAAAAGCCTGCGTGAAATTTTTAATCCGAATCCAAATCGTTTTTCTAGATTTCATATTTGATTCAATTTCGGATATTAATGTTTGAAATATTCTAATCGGATCCGAAATTTCAAATCTAAATAAGCCCCAAATTCTAATTTAATTGAATATAATACGAATTTGGAATTTAAAGGTTAACTTTTGAATAATTAAACTTGTTGAATAATTTGGCATAAATCTATTATTTGACTGGGGTATAGAACCTTGAAAATATTGTAATATTAATACTCTATTAACTATTTAAACATGGGTTGGATTTATTTTTATTGCACCTATTTATACATTCATAAATATATAGTTCGGCCAAGTACTCGATTTGGATTTGATTTGGTTGCATTTAAATATTCAATTCAAATTTTATTCAAATCATATATAAATTATTCGATTCAAAATTGAAAAATGTACCTCACATATGATTAATAAATTGTTATAAAACAAAATTAAACTAGACATAAATCATTGTAAATACCATCTTCTATTTAACATCACATTTTGTTAAGTTTTTAAAAATAAGTCTATAAGCACAACATTTACCCATTGATGTTAATGGATTTTACATATAAAAAGATTAAAAAATGCTTTCCTTGCTATACATAGAACTACGTTTGATGATGCGTGAGCTACTAGGAACAAAGATGTCGGGGTTGGATTCACAATTGGAATATTGGTGTATTTCTTTAAAAAAAATACCATTCTTATCCTGTTTTTTAAAGTATAAACTGCTGATAGCTAGTTCTAACTCTACAAATTTAAAAAATACATATCTATCTTCCTGATATATTATCTGACATTGTTCGTCTTAACCAAACCCATACACCCAAACCTTTCTCTCTCTCTCTCTCTCTCTCTCTCTTCACACACACACAAACACACACAACACACACAAGAGTGTACGTGCACATTGTACACTCCGTTAACTTTTAAGGGGGTAAGATGTTTTTTCTTGGTTCTACTATGGTGTAGAATGTAGATTATAAGGTAGAGAGTCACAGTGTAGTAAGTCAAAGAAAGGCTATTGTTTACCAGATTAAACAAAGTATAAAGTTATCCTTAATTTACCCTGAAATAAACCAGCTTACTTTGTTTGGTTCCACTATGGTGTATATTGTAAGATAGATCCTTAATGTAATCAGTAGAGGCAAGATCACTCACTACTTTTAAGTTTAAACGGAGTGTACTACCTATTGACGCCTCCATCAGTCTTAATGTCGGCCACAAAGCTCGACACATCTGCGCCCTTGTCATGTTTTCACACATGCTTCGTCGCACCATCCCTGTAAAATAATGAAAAATAACAGCTCTTTGTCAACCCTAAGAGTGTCAAAAATTGAATTATTATTTTTTTTGTTTAGGGTTTTATTGTGTCTTGTACAACCACAGCAGATGTTATTGCTCGCCAATAAAGCGTATTGTACCGCGATGTTCATTTTTATTTATTTGTTTGACAACTTCGCACCCATTTTGGTATGAATATTTGAAATCTTGATGCTATATTATATCACCACATATTTTAAATAATTAATTTCCTAAATTGTGGGGACAGCTTAACCTGAATAATTTGAACCGTTAGATCAAAATATTCTCAGAGATAGGTGCACAAAATATCTGTATAGAAAATGTGCAAAATTTACCTAAAATCAAATTTTTTTAGCTCTATCTAAGGTATAACCGATGGAGATACAGCAAAAAGTAATAGGATCAAACTTGTGGATCTCGCCAAATCCGTAGCTGCTGGTGCAATCCGTTTTTTGTTAGGTCTTACCGTTTAACTACAAGTGACCTCCAAAGAAAGGACCGCACTGACTTTAAAGTTGCTACACCATTTTGAATTTTTTTCGGAGGTTAAATTTTTTTTTACTCTCCCATAGCCTGGAAACAATAAGTTTCCCAAATTTCAAGTTTCTACCTCATCTAGAAGTAAGTAAACATTAATGTCAGTGAGTGAGTCAGCCATGTGGCTTAAAGAAGGATATTTTTTTTATCACCATGTCACTACCCGTTTGGGTTATACGCTTACGTATTAATTGTGCTAGTGATTTTAGTAATAAGGAAGGTTATATTTAAAAGAAGTCTACCAACATTTGCGTGGAGGGAGAGTGAAGAACCATTTTGAAAAAAAAAAACACCCTTAGTACACCCGACCGATATTCTAACATCAATCTCTCCGTCAGCGACAGGATAGTCTACTGCGAGAGTAGCGCATTAGACCACGTGGTCACCGAAGCGGGTTTGTACAGGTTGATCCAAAAGTCTCGCAACACAAAGATAAAACTTATATTTTGTGCCATCAGTTCGGCATAACGTTGATTTATTCAGCACACATGATTATGGAAAACTATGCACAAACGATTGTTTGCATTCCATGTACGAGTTGGCCTTAAAATAATGTTCCAAAATGAATACTCTCTCTGCTCGTGAAAAATTCATCTCTCCCTACCGAATACTGTAACTCAACAGGCTATACCTAGTGTATGTCTCAAGATCACATGGCCTGCACTACACCCGGCCAACATTACAGTGTGGCCGTACATATAAACATGTTCATTTTCCATGTTCTTTTGCGAGAAATATCCTTGAATAAACAGGGTTGTGTGATTTTTGGATAATCTTGTATAATGAATTTTGAATTTAGTAGAAATATATGCGTATTCACGAGGAAAGAGAGGGGAAAAAAACATTTAAGGAAAACTACCTGTGGTACACACGACCTGGATTCCATCCCCAATCTCTGCTTCATTGATAATCTAGTCTATAAGGAGAGTGACGTCTCAAGACCAGACCAGGTATATCAACCGTCCCCCAACTTAAGCCGCATAAGTTTTTAGGGAACCATCCGGGGGGCAATACATGAAATGTGCAGGACCAAATGCCCAATATAGTATAAATATGAACGAATAATTATATAATTTTAACAGACGTATACATTACACAAGTAACATTCTACTAACGATTACACGCATCAGTGACGTAGTTAGCTAACGCGTTAGATTCGTGTTGAGCTAAACTGTCGAAGACTGAGAGATCGAGATTAAAATTTCAGTCGGGTGAATTGGGGGTAGTTTTTCCTAAATGGTTTTTCACTCTTTCTCCACGCAAATGCGGTCTCACTTCCTCTATATTCAACCTTCCCAATTCTTAAATCATTAGTGTAATTATTACTTAAGCGTATAAGCCGAACGGGTAGTAATACGCAGTGTTATATAATAATAATAATAATAATAACACTATCGAGTCTGTATTTTATTATTAGCACCGTGTCTTACTACCCGTTCGGGCTATACGCACTTACGCTAATGTGTAATGGTAGGGTGTTTGTGAGATGAAATGGAATACCTACAGTTTAACGTGGAATCCGAACCACGGTGGAGGCCTGGAATTCCCCATGTTCACAAGTTGTGATTAATACTCGTCTTGTCAGAGGTGAAGGAAGAGTTTTGCAATCAGATACATCTGTGCCGGGACCCCGGATTGAACCCCGGACCCCAGCACAGAAGTCTGGCACCTTATCCCTAGACCGAACGATTCTGTAAACCTCATGGAAATTAGGGAGTATTTACGTTCGCTCCAAGAGCTTAATTTGTTGTTTATTTCTGAAGTTAGAATTATATAAATATAAGGCTCACATTACAGTCTGGTTTTTCAATTGTGCGAATCCCGGATGGTTGTACTGAGAATGGTTTTATGAAAAAAAAAATCATTTTTACTCTAACTCAGTGGTGCACAATCTTTCAACAACCGAGGGCCATTTTTAGTTTAACTGATCAATGGAGGGCTGCAAGGCCATCCCCACTCCCCCTCACTTGCCAGACACACATCTAACTTTTCCAAATCTAACCAGTAATCCTGTAAGTTATAGTGAGAAAATTATTTTTGAAAAGTGCACTTATGATGTATATTAAAATTAAATGCTATAATTTAGATATTATATTCTAAAATATAAATTTTAATTTTACAGAAATACGTTTAATAAACAAACACACAATGGAACTAAGAGTATTTTTTTTAAATAATGCACGGATTTACTAAAGGAAAAACAAACATAAAATAGGCCACCAATAATGTTTACGTCTTATAGTAAGCCTAATAAATAACTTGACACTGTTTGTTTTTTATTAGTCTGTCAATATCTGGTTCAATGCTAGAAACAGCAATTCGGAAGTTTCCCTCTAAATGTTCATCAGTCAGACAGGAACGATCTCTTGATTTGATCAGTTTCATTACAGAAAATGACTGTTCACATAAGTAGGTGGTTCCGAAAAATGTTGCAGTTTATAGAGCAGGATTATTCAATATTTCCATGTCCTTAGGCAAGTATTTTTTTTAAATAAAAAATCCAGTAAAGAAACTTCTGAAAATGTTGTCTTCAATTCAGAGTCGTATTGCAGATTAATTAACTCCATCTGGAAATCGATGGAACGATAGACCAAACACGTCAAACGATTTATCAAATTTTCTCGCAACTTGAAACCGACGTTTAAACTCATTTTGAAGATTCTCTACAAGTGAGGCGTATTTAGTGAAGTTAATGGGTGTTTTTCTTAGAACTTTCAGCAAAACGTTTAATTGTTGGAAAATTCATTAGTTTCCCAGATATCAATTTTGACTGCCCTAATATCAGTGTAAACTATTTTATATCGACTCTTAAAAATACTTTTCTCCTTATCCATCTCGCGGAAGGCATACAATGAGGTCAAGGGCCACGGGTTGTGCACCATTGCTCTAACTCGATGTAAAAGAGGGTATATTTCCTAAAATAACTACCTTCCTCGTTCCTATCCATTTAACGTAATTAAAATGTGTTTAACCTGGACAAGTCATAAGGGGAGGGGGGATCGATGAATTATTATTATTATTAGCACCGCGTCTTACTACCCGTTCGGGTTATACGCACTTACGCAAAAGTGTAATGTTAGGGTGATTGTGAGATGAAATGGAGGACCTACAGTTTAACGTGGAATCCGAACCACGGTGGATGCCTGGCATTCCCCACATTCACAAGATGTATTGTCAGAGGTGAAGGATGGGTTTGGTAATCAGATAAATCTGTGCCGGGACCGAGGATTGAACCCCGGCCGCCAGCACAGAAGTCTGACACCTTACCCCTAGACCGCCAGGTCACCCTGGATCGATGAAGATGAGAGCTGTGCTGATTTTGAGAAATAAAAAATTACATGCATTTGTCAATACATATCTACTGTTTGCTCTTTCCTAGGGAAAAGGCTAAAAAAACTTTTTTTTTCTTCTTTGTTTAGGAATTAATAGCAATATTTAGGCACACTTTTTACTGGTAGAATCATAACGTTAGGCTTCGAATACTGTAAATAAAAATATTAATGTAGTTACACATTATTAATTTCAAATATATAAAGAGAATGTCCCAGTATAGTTTAAAATAAATGTCATGGAACTCCGCACGGACTTTCTCGCTCTATTGTTTGAAAATGGAGATATTTACTAAAAACTCGTCATATATGGGAAACGAAATATAATATACACTAGCAAACCCAAGCATAAATTGCACTATACTTATGTGAAACTTTTATTGTATTTTTAGTCCCGGTTTTATACCTTATAATTTTGTTTTTAAAGAATTAATGTCCTCATTTGTATGTTTGGACCGATATAAAAGATCAATATCGGGTCCACAAGGGTCAACATTTCGTATTAAAATTCCAACTTCTGGTTAAAATTTTTGACATTTTATTGGATGTTGCAAATCTTCATACCATCGTATTGCTCTTAAATACCTCATTTATAAATTTTGACTAATAAAAAATGTAAATATTGAGTATTAAGTCTGAAATGATTATAGATCATTGTTGTACAAACATTTCTCCTAAGAGGCTTAAGGAAAATCAACAAACATTTTGAGAGACTTGCTTATTATTTAATTACTCTATGGCATTGGAGAATTATTGCGTTTAAAAATTAAGAAGTATCTCTTTACAACTAAAACTCACAAAATTGTATTAATATATTTGCCAATATCTCAGGAACTGTTGGATTTATAAAAATATATTTCATATAAAAGTTTTTTTATTTTTAATAGTACTACAATTTTTCAACGTAAGTTATTTATTAGCTCAAATAGTTGCGGATATACGGAAGTTTCTGCTTCTGTAAAGTACCCTTAAGTTCATTTTTATGGAAAAATGAAAATAGCGAGTCTATTTATAATCTAAATCAACACCTAAATATGAATTTTAATAAAAATCTATTTTTTTCTCTTTTCACCCTTTCTTAAACTGCTCTTTATTTTTAAGTTCAAACACATACACAGACAGACATCATTGCAGATACCACTTTTTAGGGTTTGGGGGG